>CAXBUK010000017.1:347500-407000 GCA_963978885.1 Nemotelus pantherinus
TCTTTTAAAAAGTATGTACGACAGCTTGATTGGCTACATCGGGACACTCAATTCCGAAAAAGATAATATAATATCTAAACAGCTAGCACAAGCGCGTGCAAACGAGGAATTTCTGGCGGAAATATCAAATCATTTCGATGGTCTGGCGTCCTCCTTTTCGAAATCGAACATGATGAGCCACGAAAAGTATTTTGACACTCTTGGGAAGAGAATGGATACTCTTACTAATAAAGTGGATTCCTTTTCTTCGAATTTGTCCACTTATAATAATAATAGTAATTATGCTTGCCAATCAAACACCAAAGATACGCTTCAAAAGTTTGGAAATTTATCACGAACGTTCAAAATGCAAACCGACAGACTCACAGACGCTTTGTCCGAGCAACAACTAAAGTTAGCTGATATCAGTGAAATGGTTCGCTGAAGGGCAGTTTGTATGTATAAACTTGATCGCACAATAACTGCTAATAGTGGCTACTACTACGCCTGACAATATTCAAAGTATTGTCGTGGAAGCGAAGTGAGATTTCCTTGTACAAAATTTTTGTAAAATTGTCGTCTTGGAACAATCTCCTCGTACGAAATTCCTTGTACGAAATTTTTGTGTGTAACTTCTCGTCTTAGAACAAACTCAGCTTTAGGTCTGTTCCAGTACTTTCAGTAACTTAATTTTACTGAATTTTCCTGAATCATGTGGTGGGGAATTTCATGAAAAGTACGGGAACGCTCTCATTGTATTTCCTGAAAATTTACAACCGAAAGTGACAGTTTTCGGTTTTTGGGACAACAATAGTGATTATAAAGCGATCCTAAGCGGTAATAAATTATCGCCACAAAAATATTCGACCTTCATAGCAACATTACGCAAAAAATATGTTGCTTGCCGCGCACATTTGAAAATATTTACTCCGTTTGACACTTTTCAGTATTTTTCAGTAGCTCAGACCCTACTGAAATTACTGAAAGAGGGGAAATTTTCAGTTTTCAGTAAAACGGAGTACGGGAACAGCTTCATTGCAATTAATCGCGATTAATCGCAATTAATCGTGGTACGGGAACAGACCTTTTAACGTAGCGAATTTAACCGCCCCTACTAGTTTCGGCTGAGATTTGCTCAAGTTAATGGAAAAAAACAATTATAAAGTTTTCTTCACAAGTCTATTTGGTCGCCGACCGATTTTGGCATACCGCAATAGACTGATCTTTATTGTAAATCATTTCATCTTTTATATCATTGATAATACAGTTATATCAAATTCAAAAACTGCGCGAATCAAAAATAATTATCTCGTTCCGAGAATTTACCACCGCGTGCAATTAGGGCGCTCTAGTCGCCATCTATGTAGATGACATTTCGGAAAGTGTCGAAACGTCAGTTTTGTTTTGAAGTTACACTACACCCTCTCTCCTTGGGGGAAAAAAATTTTTTCTTTTGTATGAAAAGAAAAATTTTTTTTTTTTTAATTTTAATTTTTAGGCTCGCGCATTACAATTTCATATAATTTGATGCTGTTATTCTATATTTCTTTTCCTGATTTTTTTTTTCTTTATTTTGACTTAATTTTATCTTATAGTGAACATATTGTTTGATTCTATGACTCAATTAGGATAGTTTACAATAGATATATATATTTTTTTTTTTTGTTTTATGTTTTTTTTTAATTTTTTTTTTTTTTTTGTTATTTAATTCATCATAATTGTTACTTAAATATAACTTTGAGTACACACATTTCATTTGTTAAGATAACTTTATGTATTATTTCTCGCACATATTTTTTTTGACATTTTGGCTTATAGGCTTAAGTATCCTATTTTATTTATTGCTGCTTTATAAGCATTCTCCATTAGTCATGTCGTACAATATTTAATATTGAAACTGCAGAAGTTAATGCTAACAGCATATATGTATCTATATTTATAAAGTTTATTTCTCAACATAAAAAACATAAATTTTCAAGCTTTGTAGGTTATTTTAATGAACACCATTCAAAACAACTATCTCATAACAAAATTGACAACTCCTCTCAGAAAAAAATAATTGACAAATTTTTTATAAACATTTTTTTCTTAACCTACTTTGTTTTTGAATTTTGATGTGTTGTGTTTCATGTCAAGTAGTGTGGTGAGTTGTGGAATGTAAGTGAGATACGTGTAGGTGTTTGTGTATCCACAATACTCCCCTGCCAGCGTTTTACGCGTTATCGCGCGGCGTAGGAGAGTGGCACCTTTGTGGTTCGCCCAGCTAGAGAGACGTACGGAGCGAATGTAACTTTCCTCGCTGGTCTCTTTTCGGGAGCTGGAGGCAGTAATGGTGCAGTCGAGGTTGCTGATGCTTGCTGGTTACTGGAAGAATTGTCAACAGGTTCCGTAGAGGATGACGAGTAACAAGGCTTGAGCCTGTTAATGGAAACATTGACGGATTTGTTTCTGATTTCCAGAGTGTAATAGTTAATATGTCTGGCTAGGACTTTGAAAGGACCGTCGTACGGTGGAATGAGTGGTGGACGAACAGAATCGACTCTGACGAAGACATGGGAGCAAGAGTCGAGTTGCTTGAAGATGAATATCTTCGGAGTTGTGTGATGTTTAGCATCAACCGGTCGAAGTTTTGCCATTGTAGCCGTTAGTTCTGTGGCAAAGTCTGATTGGCTAATCTTCCTAGGATTTTCTTGAAGAAAATCACTAGGAAGACGCAGGTTTTCTCCGTACAGGAGTTGTGCCGGTGATGCTGTGAATTCTTCTCGGATTAGAGATCGTAATCCAAGAAGAATTAGTGGAAGTGTTCTAGTCCAGGACGCATCGTTGTGAGCCATGATTGCCGATTTTAGAGTACGATGCCATCTTTCTAAGAAACCGTTGGCCTGAGGGTGATACGCTGTGGTACGATTGCGTTCGAAGCCCAATAGTCGACCAAGCTCAGCATGGAGCGCTGACTCGAATTGTCTGCCCTGGTCGGTGACAATGTATTGGGGAACTCCAAATCTAGCAATCCAGGTGCTTAATAAAGCAGTAGCACAGTCATTGGCAGTAATGCTGGCTAAAGGAATTGCTTCAGGCCAACGTGTAAAACGGTCGATTATGGTGAGACAGTATGTGTATCCCTGCGAGTGTGTTAGGGGACCAACTATGTCGATGTGAATGACCTTAAAACGTTCGGAGACCGTAGGAAAGGTCGATACAGGTTTGCTCACATGTCTGGTTATCTTGCATTTTTGACAAGATAGACATTCTCGGGCCCAAGTGGCAATGTCCTTGTTCATCGAAGGCCAGAAGAATTTAGTTGCAATGTGCTTTCTTGTAGCACGAATACCAGGGTGAGCGATATTATGTTCTGAGTTGAACACCTGTTTCCTGAACGTGTGAGGAATATAAGGTCGTATGGTTGGGCCAGACACTTCACAAAAAATGTCGACGTTGGTGCCAAATATTGGTTGTTTTTTTAAAAGAAATTTAGAGTCCTTGAGAATCTTCTGAAACTCCGCGTCCGATGTTTGGGACGTGGCGATTGCGGCAAAGTCGAGAGTACTGGGAAGAATGATTTCTTCTAGACGAGAGAGTGCGTCAGCAACAACGTTGTTGCATCCAGAGACATGCCGAATGTCAGAAGTGAACTCACTTATATAACTTAGATGTCTAAGTTGACGAGGTGTGGCCTTTTCTGGCTTTTGTTTAAAAGCAAAAGTCAGTGGTTTGTGGTCGGTGTATAGAGTGAACCTTTGGGCTTCCAAAAAGTATCGGAAATAACGAATGCCCTGATAAGCCGCTAAGAGTTCGCGGTCGTATGCACTATACTTTCTTTGTGCGTCGCTTAATTTGGCCGAGTAAAAACCAAGGGGTTGCCAAGAGCCTTGACATTTTTGCTGCAGAGCAGCCCCGATGGCGGAATCCGAAGCGTCTACGAATAGACCAAGCTCGGCGTTTGAGTCCGGAAAGGACAATAGAGTGGCTTCTGTTAAACCAGTCTTGACTTGGTCGAAAGCTTTGCTAGCTTCTATTGACCAGTCGATTGTCTTAGCACCATCTTTCTTAGAGCCACAAAGATAGGCGTTGAGTGGTTGCTGCATCTCAGCTGTGTGAGGAAGAAAGCGACGATAAAAGTTGACCATCCCCAAAAATCTTCTTAGGTCTTTAACCGTCTTGGGGAGTTTAGCTGTTGAAATTGCCTCAACCCGATCTGGGGAGGGCTTAATGCCTTTCGGCGAAACCTCATGACCTAAGAATTTGATTGAAGGTCGAAGAAAATGGCATTTCTGCATGTTGATAATAAGACCATGGTCCGCTAATCTTTTGAAAATTTGTTCTAAGTGAACAAGATGCTCTTCTTCGGAAGTCGAAGCTACCAAAATGTCGTCGAGGTAGATAAAACAGAATTTTAATCCGTGTAGGACTTCATGTATGAAGCGTTGGAACGATTGTGCCGCATTGCAAAGTCCGAAAGTCATTCGGGTGAACTCAAAGAGTCCGAAAGGTGTGCAGATGGCGGTCTTTGGAATATCGTTCGGCTCGACTGGGATTTGATGGTAGGCCTTAGTCAGGTCTATGGTGGAAAAGATATTTTTGCCATGTAGTTCATGACAGAAGTCTTGAATAATGGGGATCGGATATCTACCCGGGACGGTTATGGCGTTAAGGCGTCTGTAATCGCCGCAAGGACGCCATTCCCGATTAGCCTTGCGTACCATGTGCAGCGGAGAAGACCAGCTGCTATTTGAGGGGCGGCAAATTCCCTGTTGTAGCAGGAAATCGAATTCTTTCTTAGCCGCCGCGAGCTTATCTGGTGCAAGTCGACGTGGTCTCGATACTATTGGAGGGCCTGTGGTCAAAATGTGGTGTGTCACCTTATGTTTACAGGGTTGTGAGAACCCTGAATTGACCGTGATGGCATGATACTTGGTGAGAAGGGCATGCATCCGTGGATCAGAGGTTTTCTCAATCAAAACACTAAGTTTTGGACACTTGTATGATGTGAATGTGCCTTTTGATGAAAGAGAAGTAAGAGGATCCACAAGGATAGCATTTGCCAAGTCGACGACTAGCCCATAGTGGCAGAGAAAGTCTGCGCCTAAAATGGGTCTAGAGACATCGGCAATGATAAAATCCCATGAAAACTCACGACGGAGTCCCAGGTCTAGTTTGATTACCTTTCGTCCATAGGTATTGATGGTCGACTGGTTTGCCGCGGCAAGTCGCATACCAGAAGGTGGAAGTTTTCCGGTAGTAGGTGCTGGAAGCACCGAAATATCTGCGCCTGTGTCAATCAAGTAGTGTCGTTTAGACAAGTTGTCATGAAGAATTAGACGACGGCTAGGTGACAAGTCGCGTTTTCTTACCGTCTGAAGAGAACAGCGACTTAGTTTTTTGGTTCTGATGAACCAGTCTTGAAGGCGCATGGAGAGACGCATTTAATACCGTTTGGGCCATATTTGTTGTGGTACCAACAAACACCAGTCCCTCGTGACTGGCTTCGGCGACGCGGCTGCGAGCGAGATCTTCCTTGGGACCTCGAACGCGATCTTAGTTGTTGATGTACGAGTTTCGTCAGCGCAGCGACCTGTTTCGTTAATTGGGCCACCTCTGACTGCGGGTGGGAAACAGCGACTGAATTTATTTGTGGGTGAACGAATACCTCAGCAATTTTGTCAGCTGTTTCCGCCAACTTGTTGAGGCTGGCTTCCGGAGAGCAGGCTAAAATGGCTTGCGTCTGTTCCGGAAGCCGCTGCAGCCAGAGGGTCCTCAACAGGTCGTCTCCGACCTTAGCACCTCCCAACTGCTTCATATCCCGAAGCAGCTGGGAAGGCTGTCTGTCACCTAACGAGAGGTTCCCCAAGAGGTGCTTGAGATTCACAGAATCGCTGGCTGAAAGCCGCGATACAAGCGCCCTCTTGAGGACCTCGTAAGGCGAATCAGGATCCGGGCTCACAACCACGTCCCTGACCACCTTCAGCTCCGCCGAACCCAGCGAGGAGATCACGTAGTGGTATTTGGTCTCCGAGCTCTTAATACCAGCTTTTGCGAACTGGCTCTCCAGTTGGGAGAACCACAAAGCTGGCTCTTCTTGCCAAAAAACGGGTGGTTTGACGGATGTCGTGAAAATTTCAGCACCGAATGACACGCCTGAGGGAACCGCATCCTCATTGTCTAACGACATTGTCTACGAGATACGCGACGGAACGGAAACGGAACGCGGCAGAAGAATAGGGTGGCTGAAACTTTTGTAAATATTGCATATATAGAGAAGTGAAATGTGTAATTATACATAAGAATATTGTGTAATTACAATTATAACAATATATGCAAATCCAAAAGTGTAGTTCGTAATTATGATTATAATAATATTACACAGAAAATTCGGTAAAAATATTTAAAAGAAAATAGTAACGCAGCAACACACGCTCTATATTGAGAATATTTCAATAATTGAAATAATTTCTTCGAGTATTATCGCAACAACAATACAAAAAATTTGACGGCGATTAAATTTTGTGTGAAGACCTGGGTTCCAATTTTTAAAACGACGAAATAGTACATCGATTTATTGCCTCAGTCTGGCTGGTGAAGCGATGCTTGCGGAACACTTTAGTTGGAAATTTGGCGATCCGCCGACAGCTGCTTTAAAATCTACAGCTATACAGCAGTGCAGCAGTTTGCAATCGAACACTCAAAAGTTTACTGGATGCTTTGAGAATGTCTTGTGAAAAGCCTCCGCCCAATGGATTGGAAAAGTACTTCAAGCCAAGCGGGAGTGCCAAATCGCTTGTCAAAGGTAACGGCGAGAGCAAGAAAGAATTGAATTACCTTTATTATAATAAAAATCGTCCAATTTGTCGCTGTTGCTACTGCGGTTTCGATTTCTTTTTGAAATGATAGCTTTTTTCTTTACCATCCAGATTTGTTGTTGTTGATTGTTTGTGCGGCGGTGCTGTGCGTCTTTTGGTTATCGGGTTGTCTGCTCGTCGCGATACTGGTGTTGTTGAACCGATAACAGAATCTGTTTCGGGTTTGCTTGCGTCTGCTGTTGATGTTGATGTTGATGATGATGTATATTCCTGTAGCGCTCCGGAATGGCTGCCGAGACGACGGTTGTCGGGTCTCGTGTGAGCGTTCGATGTGGCGAAAACGCTAATGAGGAGCACTGCCGTCGGTGTTCAATACGGGGTCACCAATTTGGCTTATAGGCTTAAGTATCCTATTTTATTTATTGCTGCTTTATAAGCATTCTCCATATGTCATGTCGTACAATATTTAATATTGAAACTGCAGAAGTTAATGCTAACAAAATATATGTATCTATATTTATAAAGATTATTTCTCAATATAAAAAACATAAATTTTCAAGCTTTCTAGGTTATTTTAATGAACACCATTCAAAACAACTATCTCATAACAAAATTGACAACTCCTCTCAGAAAAAAATAATTGACAAATTTTTTATAAACATTTTTTTCTTAACGTACTTTGTTTTTGAATTTTGATGTGTTGTGTTTCATGTCAAGTAGTGTGGTGAGTTGTGGAATGTAAGTGAGATACGTGTAGGTGTTTGTGTATCCACAACATGTATACTTATTTTGTTACTTATTTGGTATTGTTTTACATTAATCTTGTTGTACATATTCAAATACGTTTATCTAGTGATTTTAAATTAATGGTGTATATAATTTTAGCAGATTGTTGTGGTATTTCTTACTTTTTCCATTTATTAATATATTGGTATTAACACCATTTCTTTTTAATATTTCATATGGTCCGTGATATGTACTCTGTAATTTTTTTCTGTTAATATTTCTGACTAAAACTAGATCTCCTACTTTGAAATTTGCTGGATTTATAATACTATGAGTATCAAATCTATTTTTTCTTTTCATTTTTACTTTCTCGACCAATTTTCGAGCCAAACTAATGCTATTTTTGAGTCTAATTTTCAGTTCATTAGCAAAATTGTCTAAATTGTTTATTGGTTCGTTTTCTTCTACAATATCGTCGGGCAATTGGGGTAATCTTCCATAGATAAGTTCATATGGAGAATATTGGGTGTCTATATGTGGGGTAGTATTATACGCGAAAGTATAGTACGGTATCCATTTGTCCCATTCATAATCATTAGCAAAATTAAGCAAATATTCGTTTAGCACTCTGTGGTTACACTCCACAGTGCCGAGTGTTTCGTGATGATATGGTGCTGAGAAAATTTGTTGAATTTTTAATAAATTACAAATGTTTTCCATAAGCTCATTAACGAATTCAGTTCCATTGTCTGATTTCAATATTTTGAAAATACCGTGTTTTAATATTAATTGTTCTACTAATGTTTTGGCAATGGTTTTAGCGTCTTTTGTTTCTATTGGGTAGGCAATAACGTATTTAGATAATTCGCATTGCATTGTAAGGATATATCTATAACCGTTGGATATTCTTAGTGGTCCTACTGTATCTATAGCAATTGTTTCAAATGTATTTTTCGGTGTGTCAGTTATTGTTTGCTTTTCTTTTATATGTTTTGTTTGTTTATTTTTCGTACAAATATCACAGTTTTTAATAAATGTTTTTATCATCTTGTTCATGTCTTTCCATATAAATTTTTGTTTTAGTTTAAGTAATGTCTTTCTTACACCCAAGTGTCCTCCTATCGGTGTTGTGTGGTAATTATTTATTAGTTTGAATTGTATTATTTTATCAGTTATTCGTTTTGGTGGTTTGTATAATATTATTTTTAGGGGCTCTTTATTATTTGTTAGCATACTATTCTGTAGCCGATTGAATTTATTTTTAAATTCTTCTTTATTTACCATGTTATATATCTCATCTCCTTCTTCTATGTATATTTTCGTAATATTTCTTCTAGTTGCTTGTGATGTCAGTTTCTCCAATGTTGGAACTAATTCCGATGGATTTTCGCTGCATCGAACTAAGATCTGATTGTCTTCAAACGTAATTTTAGGAATGCTCCCTATTTCGAATTTTAAAGTTGCTAGATTTTTTACATCAGCTGGGGAATCGCTGTCCCATATGTGGATTTCGGTAGCCATTTTTAGTTTGCTTACTTTTCTTGTTTGCACTTTTTAGTGTTTTCTAAGTTTTTTACCATATTTCTCGTAAGGGGTAATACTTTCATTTCTTCGGTAATATTTCTCTGCTTTGGTATCATGTCTTTTAACGTATCTGAATTTAATTTGATGCGTGATAATGCATCTGCATTGACATTCATTTTGCCCTTTCGATATATTATATCGAAGTCGTAATCGCATAGATCTAGTCTTATGCGTGTCATCTTTGATGATGGGTTTTTATGTGTAAACAATGATAAAAGTGGTCTGTGGTATGTAATGACCGTAAATTTGTTTCCAAATAGATAAGGTCTAAAAAAATTTATCGCCCAATGGATTGCTAATAATTCTTTTTCGATGATCGGTTTGTTTATTTCATGTTTCACTAGGGTTCTACTTGCGTAGGAAATGGGTAAGTCATGTCCTATTTCGCCTTGTGAGAGTACCGCACCTAATGCATAGTCTGATGCATCGGTTGTGACAATAAATGGTTTATTGAAATCTGGGTACTGTAATATCGGTGCATTCATCAGTTTATTCTTCAGTTTTTCAAATGTTGATTGACATTTTTCTGTCCATAAGAATTTCTTATTCATTTTTAATAAATCGTTCAGGCATTTGGTGGTTTTGGCGAAGTCAGGGATAAATCGGCGGTAGTAATTCGCGAATGCAACGAATCTTCGGACTTCGTCTGCATTTAAAGGTACTGGATAGTTTCTAATTGTATTAAATTTTGCAGGGTGTGTACGGACTCCGTCCTTTGTGATTAAGTGTCCCAAATACACTACTTCACTTCTTAAAAAGTTGCATTTTTCAGGGTTGAGTTTGAAGTTGTATTTTTCTAGCCTATCAAAGATTTTTATTAGATTGCTATTATGGTGTGCGAGGCTGCACCCAAAGACAATTATGTCATCAACATATAAAAAGGCTGCTGAGTCTAGACCACTCAGAGCTATTGTTAGCATGCGTTGGAAGCTATTGGATGAAATAGTTAGACCGAAAGGTAATCGTCTGAATTGATAATGTCCTTTGTTTGTTGAAAAGGCTGTTAATGGTCTTGATTCTTTTGTCAGTTCGATTTGGTGAAAGGAACTTGTCATGTCAAGAGTGGAGAAGTATTTCGCTCTCCCTAGCCTGTCTAAGACATCTTCTAATCTTGTTAATGGAAACTTATCATTAACAATTTTTTTGTTGAGTGCTCTGAAATCCACTACAAGTCTCCATTTTGTTAGGCCTGACTCACTTTTCTTTGGTGTCAAAAGTAATGGTGAGTTGTATTGGCTCGTGGAGTTTTCGATAATGTTATCATTTAGTAATTTATTTACTTGTTTATTTATTTCATCAATGTGTGTATGGGGCAATCTATAGTTTTTGATATACGTTGGAGTGTTATCTGTGACGTGTATTTCTTGTTTATAAAAATTATTTGCTGTAAGAGGGTCGTGTTCTAGTTGAAAGATATGTTGATAATGTTGAATTATTTCTAGTATCGATTTTTTGTCTTCTGAGTTCAAGTGGTTTATGTTGATATGTTTTAGTAAATCTTTAAATCTCTGCTTATCTCTGATGTCTTTATTCACTGAAGAAGTGTTTTTATGTGATTTGTATCTAGCTAATGGTTCTGTTTCTATTTTAAAGTTTTTAATTACAATGTCCTCTTCGTTAGTGTTAAGTAGTTTTATATGTTATTCTTCTGCTGGTATTATTGTACTCCCTATGTAGACTCCCGGTGTGATTTCTTTATTTACTATCACACTGTCTTCTTCAATGTTAAAGTCAACTGGACAGATAAATTCACATCGTGCGGGTATCGTTAATTTGTATATTTTGGAATCTGTACTGATTGGTATTTTATAATCTTCACCGTCGATATTAATTGTTAACGTATATGTTTCGTAATCAATTTTTGCCAGTTTCTGTACCAGGAAATCTCTTCCTAGTATTCCATCCGTATGGATAGGGAAATCAGGTTCCACTATTTGGAAAGGGTAGGCTATGGGTTTTTCACCAATGTTTAAGTCTAGATTGGCAATACCTATTGAGCATATTTCCTGGTCTGTTATGCCAGAGAATTTGCATCGTTTGTCTTTGTCTATGTTTTCATCTTCTGAAATTGCATTTATCTTGCAGATTGATATATCTGCTCCTGTATCTATTAATAGTTTCAAATATTTTCTGGATTTTCTACAATATAGAGTAATGTAATTCTTCAACTGTGTATTTAATAAGTATATCTTTTCTATCTGGATCCCGGGGTCAACTTTTATACCTCGTTGTTGCTGGCCTCCGGGCCGATGGCGTTTCTCTGTATTATGTTTACTCTGTGTTGCCTGTTATTTTCATAATTTCTATTTGTTCCCCTGTTGTTCCTATTATTTATGTTAAAGGAGTGATATGTGTTTCTGTGCCTTTGATTGGTTACTTCCTCATATCTGGGGTTGTAATTATTTCTATAATTATTTCTGTGATTGTTGTTTTGGTTTGTTGTATTATTTCTGGTATTATAATTGCTTCTATTGGTCCTGTTATTACCTCTGTTATTATTAACATAGTTTTGGCTATAGTTATTATTCCTATAAGTGTTATTATAATTATTTGATTTATTTCTATTATTATTCAATTGCTGATTTGTATTATTTCGTCTATTCACGTACATAACGTTTTCTGTTACATTGTTACTTGATTCAAACTCGGTTGCTATCTGAATTGCTTCAATAAATGTTTTGGGTTGAGCCGCAAAAATAGTCGGCTTAAGGGGTTCACTTAACTCATTTTTGAAAATAGTTAGTGCGTAGGAGTCATTTGACTTCTGTATTGCGCTTTTTTTTGCGGGAGATGGGTTCTGACCCAAACTACTAATCTGAGTTTCACTTAGTTCATTAATGAGCTCAGATAGTTTTTCGCCGAACTTTTCAACCCTTCCGCGTTGACTTAATTGCGCTAACTGAGTATGAAGTTGCTGTGGACTTTTTTTGTTTTTAAATCTATTTCTGAGAATTTTCTCTAATTCTTCATATGTTTTTATATCTAATGTTAAGATCTGAGTTTTAACTGCTGATCCTAACTTCACATTTCTTGTAAAATTCAGCAAATTGTTTTTGCCCTCTTCATTAAGACTGTCGTTGATTAGACTAACTATTGTTAGAAATGCTTCTAATTCTTTGGGGTTTCCCGTAAAAATTGGAATGGATTTAAACGCTAATTCAATATTGAAATTACTCATCTTGCTATCTACTGAACTTTCTAATTTTTCTAATAGTAGTTCTTTTGCCTCTTTATATTTTCCTATCAATGTTTCTATTAACTCTTGACTACTATATAAGCTAATTGCTTCTTTTTGTATTTCCTCTACAGTATTTAATTTTTCAATAATGTATTCTCTTTTATATATTCTGTTTGGGGTTTTTTTTTAGATTTGTTATTATTTTTGTTATTAGACAAATATTTTCTTCCATTTATAGAGAATTTATCCTGGACCATATGAAATCTTACTGTTTCTTATCTTCAATCTAGAAATTGTACACATTAAAATTGCAATTTGTGATAATTATAATAATTGTACACATTTGAATTTCATTTTCAATTTTGCAATTAAATTCTACTACTGAATCATAGGTGGCGCTTGTGATGCCAAATGCAGCAAAGTGAAAATGTCATAAATAGAGTGAATATAGGCCTTTTACCTTTATGTCACTAGTTGTCGAGAAAAGAAACGTTGTTTTGGTTAGCTTTGTTTTTCATTTGTATTTTATAATTTCATTTTAATACATTTATTTATTGAAACTCATTCTTGTTTTAATTTTAGTGTATGTTTCATCTTATTTTTGCTTCATTTGTGCTCGTAATTCTTCGATTTCTTCATAGAGCCGTTGCTGCTGCTCCCATGGTGGAGGATGTTCGTCATCTTTTGCTATTCGTAATAATGCAGCTATGCGTTTTCTGATGAAAACCTGTCGTCCGCCGCGTTTATTTCTCTTTGTGTCTACTTCTGGAATCGTAGTTTTCTCTGCTTCTAGTTTTGGTGCTGCTAGGATCGCCGGATGAATTTGAGGCTGCGGTCCACCTTCCTTTGGTAACTTTGATGAATTCGAGGCTGGCAAGGTCGCCATGAAATGGTTCGCTGAAGGGCAGTTTGTATGTATAAACTTGATCGCACAATAACTGCTAATAGTGGCTACAACTACGCCTGACAATATTCAAAGTATTATCGTGGAAGCGAAGTGAGATTTCCTTGCACGAAATTTTATGTAAAATTGTCGTCTTGGAACAATCTCCTCGTACGAAATTCCTTGTACGAAATTTTTGTGTGTAACTTCTCGTCTTAGAACAAACTCAGCTTTAACGTAGCGAATTTAACCGCCCCTACTAGTTTCGGCTGAGATTTGCTCAAGTTAATGGAAAAAAAACAATTATAAAGTTTTCTTCACAAGTCTATTTGGTCGCCGACCGATTTTAGCATACCGCAATAGACTGATCTTTATTGTAAATCATTTCATCTTTTATATCATTGATAATGCAGTTATATCAAATTCAAAAACTGCGCGAATCAAAAATAATTATCTCGTTCCGAGAATTTACCACCGCGTGCAATTAGGGCGCTCTAGTCGCCATCTATGTAGATGACATTTCGGCAAGTGTCGAAACGTCAGTTTTGTTTTGAAGTTACACTACATCAGCAGAAAATTGGAAGATTTAGACCGTCATTGCGATGCTTCAACAAATGATGCTGACGAAAACTTATTAATGAACGATATAACACTCCATCAAGAGCTCCTCAACGCAACGTTAGAGATTAAATGCAAAACAACGGTCAGCAATATGAGAACAAAGGACAAAGCAACATCACCTATTAGGATTCTAGCTGAGAGCACAATTCCATCTACTCTAGAAAAACAATCAAATCTAGACTGTGAAACCTCAATTTACAAATTCGGCACTTTTTGGTCCCATAATGATTGGCAGAATCGTTTACAAAAAATAAAAAAAAACCAACGAAATTAACAAAATTAACAACTTCACAAAATTAACAACTTCATCAACCAAAAGTGCATTCTTCGTGAAAGGGATTCCTTTTTCTGCTGACGACAAATGGTTATGAACGATCCTCGAAGCTGGTTTTCACATAAAAGATTACGAAGTGAAATTATTACCCCAGTCCAAACATATATCCTCCAGACGGTGTAAAGTTTTTGTTCCATCAAAATATGCGTGGCTTTTTACGTGCTGGAGTAGAAACAACGGTGACATCAACTGAAAGGGAATGACATTCAGCCCTTTCAGAAACATTACCGGCAAAACTAGGAATAAGAAACAAAAAAATTGTAAAAAAAAATTGTATCCCTAGCCACTCCTTTGCCCAACTTCCTTCCGCCCATAAGACTTTCTCATCACCTTCTCAGTCTCAGTCTCTAGTGACAACAGATATTTCTTCGTTAACTGATGTTTTTACTCGTAATGCATCTACTCGTAATAATAATTGTGCATCTATACCCCCAGCATTTGACGCGTCATCTTCTCACTCAAGCAGGTATGCTAGCGTAGCTAATAAAATCTGCTCCAAGGTTTCCAATCAGGCTGCCGCAAACATAGGTATAGGTAGCAATATGACATCTGAATCTCTTCGAAGATCAATCAACCCTGTTAGGCATTTTTCCTAACCAAACTCAGACAAGCCTCAAACTTTTTTACCACAACTGTGGTGGTATGAGAGGCAAGCTAAGTAAATTATACCTTGACGCCAAATCAGGCCATTTTAATTTACTCGCCTTCACGGAAACTTGGCTTAATGCTTCTCATAAAAATGAGGAGATTCTTGATAGTACTTGGACCATTTACAGAAGCAACCGTGATTATTGTTCTACGGGTCAGTCGCGAGGAGGTGGTATCTTACTTGCTGTTAGCAACACATTTTCAAGTGAGCTCGTTGATACCACCCCAAATGCTTTTTTCCAATGTATAATTGTTCGGATCTCCTCTAATAACAACTCAATTTACATCGCTGTTGTCTACATCCCCCCAAGATCTGAAGAATCCATCTACAGCAATTTTTGTGACACAATATCTTCATTAGCAACATCACTTAGCGAAAAAGATAAAATAATAGTTTTGGGTGATTTCAATCGTCCGAATCTTTGCTTTGTTCCGGATGAAAATGACTCTTACCTTCTCCCCGTAAACCTGGTAGACACCAACGATTTCAATCTTGCGAGTGCCTTTTATGGTAATGATTTACAGCAGGTTTCCCGCATCCCCAACCAAAATGGAAATTGGTTAGATCTAGTCTTCACGAATGCTTATGACGAAGTAGTGGTTAGTCCAACTAATGACGCTGAGCATCTTTTTTGCAACAGTATACACCATACAGCACTGTCAGTAGAACTTTCCACTTCTAATTCCACCTACTTAAAAACTTACAATAATTCAATTGTATTTGACTTCCGTAATGCTGATTATGAAAGCATTAAACACGTTCTTGATATTATTGATTGGACGAATATTCTTTCAACTCAAGATCTTGAGACATCCATTTCCTCTTTTTACAATAAAATTTTTGACGCCGTTCAAAGATATGTACCAAGAATAAAAAAAAAAAAAAATTGTCTGAGCCATGACTTGATAGAGACCTTAGGCATTTGCGAAATCATAGAAACAAACTATATAAGCGGATTAGAGAAAATAATGACGCTAGTTCTGCTATTCAGGAAGAGTATAATCAAGTCGCTAAGCAATTTTCAGCAAAGTCTCGTGAGGCTTATGATACTAACATTAGGTCAACCGGTGAAAATATAGTCCGTGACCCGAAAAAATTCTTCGATTTTGTTAATGTGAAGCGAAAAACTACTGGTTATCCATCGTCAATGTTTCTGAATAACACAACGTCTTCTTCCCCTAAAGAGAAATGTGACCTATTCGCAGATAGTTTCCAAAAAGTTTTTAGTGCACCAGACCTAACAAACTCACACCTTTCTTCCTCCGATTCAACTCCAACGGCTTTTATCAACCATTTAGAAATCTCCCGCGATGAAATACGTAAAACTATTTTGGAACTCAACTGCATCAAAGGTCCTGGGCCCGATCTTCTTCCTCCGATCTTTTTATGCAAGTGTGTAGAGCAGCTTATAACTCCTTTGCATATTTTTTTTTTAATAGATCACTTTCGTCAGGAGTTTTTCCATCCAGTTGGAAGCTTTCTTATGTCACACCCATATTCAAGAATAGTGACCGACACTGTATTGAAAATTATAGGGGCATTGCCATTTTGTCTTCGATTCCAAAACTTTTCGAAAAGATAGTATACGACAAATTGTCTCCGCTAGTTGATTCTCGTCTGAACGAGCAACAACATGGCTTTAGAAAAGGTCGCTCAACCACCACGAATTTGACAATCCTAATCTCAGACGTCCTATGCAAAATGGAAAAAGGTTACCAAATTGACGCAGTCTACACAGACTTCAGTAAGGCATTTGACAGAGTTGACCATTCTACCTTAGTTCTTAAGCTACAGAAATTCGGTATTACCGGGTCTCTACTCAGCTGGCTGACTTCTTACCTTTGCGATCGAACACAATGTATAAAATTTCAAGGATTTTTATCGAAAAACGTTAGTGCTACCTCTGGTGTACCCCAAGTTAGCCATCTTGGTCCACTTCTCTTCAATATATTTATTTCCGACCTATCTGACGTCCTAGCAGGCATACCTCATTTACTCTATGCAGACGACCTCAAACTTTATCTGACCATTGAATCCAAATCGGATGCCCTCTTTCTCCAATCGAAACTTGATTCCCTTGATCATTGGTGCAATGTAAACAAGCTCTCTCTCAACATTAATAAATGCCAGGTCATTAATTTTTCCACAAAATGCACGGTCACACACAATACGTACTTCCTCGGTAATAATGTGCTAACTCGAGTAGATAACATTGTTGACCTCGGTGTTATCTTAGATGAAAAACTCCGCTTCACTTTACACTACGATCAAATACTTTCTCGTGCAAACAAACAACTTGGCTTCATCAAAAGACGAGCCAAAGAATTTCGTAGTCTGTGGGTCTCAAGATCTTTATACACTTCACTCGTACGTTCTATTCTCGAATACGCTTGCATTAGCTGGAATCCTGCTTTTGAAACCCACAGTGACAGATTCGAGTCAATACAAAAGCAATTTTTACTTTTCGCCTTGCGAGAGCTATACAACCCTTATGACTTTAATAGCCTACCCCCTTATGAGTTTCGACTGGGTCATTTAAACCTATCGACACTAGCCTCCAGAAGAATGGTGATATCGGCCTACTTCACATTCGACGTCATTAGAGGTGCTATTAATGTAGAATTCCTGAATAACAAAATTTTGATAAATATCCCTGTGAGGAACACCAGGTCCAATCGTTTCCTAAAAGAATATTCTCATTCGACCACATATGGAGCTAATGAGCCAGAAAATAGATGCTGCAGAGTATTCAACAGAATAAGCAGTTTATATTACCCTACGATTTCCAAATCATCCTTCAAGTCCTTTTTTCCATGCCATCCGTACCGTCAACCTTAAGCTATAGCTTTTATGTCAATGTTTATTTATTGATTGCTATTTATTAATTTATTTGTTACTCTTTTTTAAGTTTGTTTGTTTTTTACTTATTTAAATTGTTTGATTTTACTTTTTACTTCACTTAACTTTACTTTTCCATTTTTTTATATTTTAATTTGATGTCCTTTTTTTATATATGTGATTTTGTACCTTGTTTGGTGAATGAATAAAAAAAATATATATATATATATATATATATATATATATATATATATATATATATATATATATATATATAAATATATATAAATATATATATATATATATATATATATATATATATATATATATATATATATATATATATATATATATATATATATATATATATATATATATATATATATATATAAATATATATAGATATATATATATATATATATATATATATATATATATATATATATATATATATATATATATATATATATATATATATATTGTTGTGATCTATCGTTGAACACCTTCCGTGAGTTCGATATTCTTCACATTCGTGAAATAAAACAGTTTTATTTAAAAACACTAATTACGCTTTTATTATAAACACTATTAATTATTTACACAAAATTCCGTACACTTTACAGATCGAACTATTATAATTTTGCGGTACAATTTAACACTTTTTCAATATAATTATCGCACTATAATTACTCGCACTTTATCGCTTTTAATTAATCGCGCCCGGATACACTAAACTGCTGTATCGCGCCTTTACGCTGTCTTCGCCATCTACTGAGTGATCGCTAGTACTTTTCGTGGTGGTATTTATAGTGGTGCCAAATGAGTCTCGGGTTCTCGAATGTTCCGCTTTTGCTTTCTAGAGGGCTCTATTATTCATGGGAATTTCCGCTGCCATGCGAGATCTGACATAGGTTTGTGGCTCTGGAATGTTCCCTTTTTACGTTTTAGACGATTATTCTACGTTTTATCCATAGATTGTTATTGTGTATTGGCTATTTATAGATTGTTTACGGTTTTTGGCTATTTATAGATTGTTTACGACTTTTTGGCTATTTATAGATTGTTTCTATTCCAAGAACACATTATCAGACAGACTTTTTGACGGTTGTCGCTCTTCCGGCCGCCGACACGTCAAAACATGTTTGTTCATGCATGCAACACTACCCCCTCCTTAGACCTGTTCGTCCCGAACAGATTCGTCGTCATCCATTGCGTTGTTTCCATGGTACGGAGCAAGTCGGTCTAGGTGCACAATCTTCATTTTTGACTGGTGTTTTCTATGCATCCGCCAGCCACCCTCGTCACGCCGTTCGTCGTACGATCCTTCCCATTCCGGTTGTAGATTAGGACGTACGTTCTACACCAAAAAGTTTTGCGGAAATCTAAGTAAACTCGCTCTCAAATTGTACAGCTTCATTTCCGCTTCCTTCACTGCCTCTGGATCCGTTGTTGTTTTCTGGTCTTCCGGCGACATCCTAGATTTCGATCTGATATACAAGCTTTGAGACAGATTGCCCATTACACATTTCCGCTCAGATCCGGATGCACATTCCTTCCTGCATTTGATGTCGCCCTGCGATACTTTTAACGGTTTTCCTTCTTTTTCCGCCAAAACGCCTACTCGTCTCACAGCTACGCATATGTGGTCTCCTTGCTCTTGTTGGTTAATTCAAGTGTCTTTATTTGAGCACGGTTAGCTTAAGACTACAATACATGTCAATTATTTTGTACTAGCTCAATTACAGTTGAAAGTACTAAACTCAATTTTAGAATATGACTATTACAATGACTCGAAATTCAAAAGTGTATCAACGTAAACAATACTAATACTAGATTTCAACACTCCTCCTCGTTGATACAGCTATACGATGTTCAATTTCCTCCGCAACATAGTGTGCTTTGGTACACACAATGGTTTCGTGAATATATCAGCGATCATCTCCTCAGTTGGACAATATTCGCACCTCACGATACCCTTGTCAACGTAGTCCTTGACAAAATGAAATTTCACATCGATATGTTTCGTTCTGTTCGAAAACTTCTCATCTTTGATAATCTTTAAACAACTCTGATTATCCTCATTGATTGTTATTGGTGAATATTGATTCACCAATAACAATCAATGAGGATAATCAGAGTTGTTTAATGCATATCGTTCAGTAACCGTTTCAGCCATACAGCCTCCTGACATGCATCCGATAACGCGATAAATTCCGCTTCTGTTGATGACAACGATACACAGCTTTGTTTGCGGCATGACCAATCAATCAAACCTCCACTGTAGAGAAATGCATATCCACTATTTGATTTTCGCGATGAACGATTCTCGGCCCAATTTGCATCCGCATACCCAACTAGCTTACATTCGTCATCACTCGCACTGCCCAACTTCAGTTTCATACTTGATGTTGCTTTTAAGTACCTCACGACTCGCTTCAACTGGTTCCAATCGCTCTGCGTTGGATCAGAAACCTTTTGTGCCAATATCCCAACGCTTGAAGTGATGTCTGGTCTAGTATTCACCGAAATGAACAATAGAGAACCGATTAGTTTCTGGTACTCGTTGTTGTTGATCATCTTGGTTGACGTATCCGGTGACGAATAGTATCCGACTTCCATTGGAGAATTTGCACCCTTTGCATCGCGTAAGCCAAACCTCACTGCAACCTGCTCGATATACTTTGATTGACATAGCTCGAAAATACCATCTTTGTCACGACTAACTTTGATGCCGAGGTAATAATTAATATCTCCGAGATCTTTAATTTCAAAATTCCTTGCCAATGATTCCTTGACCAAACTCAGCTGCTTTTCAGACTTCCAAGCAACTATGATATCATCGACGTAGATTAAAACGTAACACCAATTTTCATCAATGTGTTTTGAATATAAACATTGATCAGCTTCACTTCGTGTAAAACCTGCTCTGACCAATACTTGATTAATCGCCTCGTTCCATGCTCGTGCAGCTTGTTTTAATCCGTATAAACTTTTCTTCAGCAAACATACTCTATTTTCGATTCCTTCGATGAAACCTGGTGGTTGTTTCATATAAATCGTTTCGCTGAGACTTCCGTTCAAAAACGCCGTCTTCGCATCCAAGTGAGTTATGTTCAATTCATCCTTTGATGCCACACACAACAATGCCCGAAATGTGGATTGGCGAACCACGGGTGCAAATATTACGTTGTAGTCAGTTCCAAATTTCTGTGAAAAGCCCTGTGCCACAAGTCTTGCTTTGTATCGATGCACGCTTCCATCAGCGTTTGCCTTGATTTTGAACACCCATTTGCATCCAATCGCTATTCTGTCTTTTGGTAAGCTCGTCAGTTCCCAAGTGTAATTTTCCTTGAGTGAATTCATTTCTTCCTTCATAGCCTTAATCCACTTTTCTTTCTCTTGGCAAGAAATTGCCTCTTCATAATTTTTCGGTTCCATTATGTCGTGTTTCATCACACTCATTTCGTCAATTAGTTTTCGTGGTGGAATACCTTTTCCGATTCTTTCTGAACGTCTTAGTTGAGGTATTTCATATATTTCGTTTTCAGGTGCGTAATCGAACATCTCTACAGCATCTTCATGTGCTTCAACAACCTCAGCATTCGGTTCATCTCGGGTATATATCTCCTCCTGAATCGTGATTCCATCCTTTCTTTTAGCTACTGAATTTAAGTTGACTGTTTACGCGCAGGTTGTTTTACCCTCACGGTCTACGTGTATACGGCGCTCGAACCGTTACACTGTTCAACGAAATTAACTGATTACGAGCAGATTGTTTACCTGCCCGATGTAAGTGTATACGGCACTTGAACCGTTACACTGTTCGATGATTGGGTCTTTGTGGTGTACACAAACGCTGTGTGTATACGGCACTTGAACCGCTACACAACTTCGACGCTCAAAATGTTACGTGTATACGGCACTTGAACCGTTACACGGATTCGACGATTGAATAGTTTCAAGAAAGAACAAATTCAACAGTTGGTTGTAGAATGCCTTTATTTGCTTATCTGTACCTTATTTTACAATCTTATAATTATGGAAAGAATAAATTTACCAATTGCAATATTTTACATTTCATCGAAACTATTTGCTTATTGTTGACAAACATTGCAAATATTGTCGCGTGCATATGAGTCAATAAGTGAACGCACGGTATGCCACTGTCAGCAAAGCTACGTTCATGAAAAGTGGAATGAGTACAATTCGCTGACAGTGACATGTACAAATGCGTTCATTTCTGTACGCTCTAAATATGAAAGTGCATTGAAAACAAAATGCTGGTCATGTGGAATCATTTACATTGAATGTATTAATGAGTTCGAACGAAATGCATTGCATGGGTTTGAACATTTTCCCCTGCGTTGAACCTTGTTCAATACAAAAAGCAATTTTAATAATACAAAGTAATTTAACAAATTAACGTGAATTTAACAAGTTTAAAAATATCTATAAGCTAAACTGTAATACAAAAATCTGGAGTTTTGCTGTGCCTTGGTGCTGGTGTTGGCTTGTGTCTGGATTTGTACACTTGATGTCGATATTTCCATGAGATCATGCCGAGAATAACGATGATGGAAGTTATCGATAAGTACCCAGGTATCGCATGATAGCTGTTTATTTGATGCGAAGGTGTTGATGGAGGCTCAGCTAATGTTTCGTCGAACAATTTTTGTTTGAGAGCATTTAGTGGTTCCTGGTTGAAATGATACGGTTCGTCAGTATACTCTTTCCAGTCAGTTGGTGCAGGAAGCTCGACCAGGATGTCATTCAAAGGAAAGGTAATCTTTTGCTGAGTGGATATGCTGTTATGTCCTGTTATTGTAAGTTGATCGAGTTTAACAACACAGCCTGCTCCTACAGTCAACAAACCGGAACCGTTTAACGGAAGTTGAAACTTCTCGACACCACAAACTACTCGGAGACGCGTGACGGTTTTTAGTCCATAAATCCACTTGTTTGTGTCTGAGAGCTGATTCCACACATAGTCTGTTGGTAGTACTGTTGCTTGGCACTTAGGAGATGTTTCATTGACAAAAGCACTGAACTCACACAAGGCGACTTGAGCACCTTTGTGATAAGTGGGCCCTGTCTTTTCGCATAGTAATGTTCGAGGTTCACTGGTGCTGCACAAAGTCAGGTCTTCTGGTGTCATGACTAGATATGTATCTCGGTGAGCATTAACAGCTAGGAAGTTAGTGGACAACCGTGTACTTATGAGTGAGTCGTTTATGACGGCCGCTATAGGAGTCAACTTGAATAAATCAAATTTGGTCTCGTCGATTAATGGTATTCGTACTGTGAAGGTTAGATAAGGATCCGTGAGCCTTCCTTCAGCTTTCATTACTCGATATAAGTGCAGAACATCTTCACTATTGACGGAGAGTTGAGTGAACTCTGGAAGCTTACTTCCGATGTTATG
This sequence comes from Nemotelus pantherinus, assembly GCA_963978885.1. NCBI lineage: Eukaryota > Metazoa > Arthropoda > Insecta > Diptera > Stratiomyidae > Nemotelus > Nemotelus pantherinus. Next base: position 370,512 of record CAXBUK010000017.1, read on the forward strand.
AATTTCCTTGCGTAGCTGCTCTGGGGATAACAACAGTGGACTTATGATTCCGTGATGAGTGTCCGTTAGCAAATTTATGATTGCTGATTGAATATTGGGCAAATTATGACTAGCTGCCATTAACTCTAACGCCAGCGTGTTCATAATATTGTGTGCATTTGTGCCGTTTCCATTGATTTTGTTGAATACTAAGCCAATTTTTTGGTCCAGCCGATTCAATCTTTTTTCGACTTCCAGCTGATCAATCTTAAATATATTGATAGTGGAGTCTATTAGCGATGTTTGATTTTTTATTAGTTTATGTAGGAAACTGTCGTCCGTCTTGATGGCATCAATTGTAGCTGACATTTCCTTGGCATAATCAGCGTCCAGAACCCCGAACAGCGAATTAGCTAAGTTGCCTACCATATTAAACGCTCCTCGTCTTACGCGCTTCCTTGTGAACAGACTGTTATCTATTTGCAGTTTCTGTTCGTCTTGCTGGAAATGAACAACTAAATGTTCGCATGTGGTGGAGTGAGTGGCTTTGCAAATTTCCTGTAATGCTCTTGTTCCATTTCGTAATGACTCTAGCTCCTGCCAGTAAGGTGATAGGTCATAGTACACTATAATCTTCCATTCTTTGACAGTGTGCACTAGGGTTCCCATGTTTTCAAAATATATTCCATGATGGTTACGAAAAGGTTGGTTGATGACCTCCGGAGCCGACTTAACGGGATTCACTGACAGACTGAGACATGCTATGAATAGCGTAGTTAATAATGATGCCCGGGATATTTTTTCCTTCTTACGGGGTGTTTCATCAGCATCTGAGCTACTCGCTGCTCTTCTTGGCACTTTACCATCACTAGTGAAATCCTTGGATTCATTGGTAGTGATTCTAGGCTCTTGTTTTGTTTCAACTGGCAAGGGTGCTAGCCTGTGTATCGATCTAGTTAGCACAGCATCCTTTGTCTTAACGTCCACTACACGTACCAAACCATCATTCCCCTTGTGTACTTGAACGATTCGACCTAAAGGCCATTTCATCACTGGTAAATTGTCATCCTTAATGATGACAACGGTGCCTGTTTCGACGTTAGAAGATGGTGTTTTCCACCCATAACGATGCTGTTGCAAGTGTAAGTATTCCTTAGACCATCTTTGCCAAAATTCAGTTTTGATTTTTGGAATTTGTCTCCAGTCATCTAATAGCCCTGTTCCACTTGGCTGCGCTGCTGGGTCAACTTGGGCAGTTAACGGTTCTCCAATGAGAAAATGACCCGGCGTTAAAGCAGTTGCGTCATTTGGATCCGATGATATGGGGGTTAATGGTCTGGAGTTCAGAATTGCTTCTATTTCTACTAAGGCGGTTTGAAGCATTTCTTGTGTAAGCGCCGCTGGCTCTAAAACTTTTAATAGCAACGTTTTCGCGCTTTTAACTGCGGCTTTCCATAGACCTCCGAAGTGTGGGGCTCTCGGTGGGATGAAATTGAATTTAATTCCCTTTCCGTTGCATGATGACGTAATTGAATTTTGAGCCTGATCCGAATACAAGGTTTCCTTTAATTCTTCAAGGCGATTTTTTACTCCCACGAAATTCGTCGCATTGTCACAAAAAATATTGTTACAGTGTCCACGCCGACCTATAAATCGTTTAAGCGCCCCCAAAAATGCATTGGTGGATAAAATTTGAAACTAATTCCAAATGTACAGCCTTTGTGGCGAAACAGCAAAAAACTGCAACGTATGCCTTCTGTGGATGTTTACCTCTGACATGGTAATGGATGTACATGGGGCCACAAAAATCGACACCTGTGTTGATAAATGGTCTTGCTGGCTGCACTCGCAGTGCTGGTAAATTACCCATGAGTTGGGATAGCATTTTGGGTTTGGCTCGAGTGCATCGTACACAATTATGAACAATGGATCTAGCAATAATTTTCCCTTTTAGTGGCCAAAATCTCTGCCTTGTGATGGATAAGAGAGTTTGTGGTCCCACATGAGCATGCCTTTTGTGCAAATCCTCCATTATCAGTTTTGTAATGGGATCTTGATATGGCAACAACATTTGATATTTGGCGTCAAATGTGAGATTGGCTGCTTCAAGTCTTCCTCCAACTCTAATTATACCATGCTCATCTAAAAATGGTCTGAGCTCGTTTAAAGGGTGTGAAGGCTGAAGTTGCCCGTGCTGACGAAGCTCCTTTATAATCTCGCGAAACTCATCATCCTGAATCGCCTTTATAATGCATTTCAACGAGTTGCGCCGAACTTCTTCTTGAAGCGCGTCTATAGCAATGTCCCTAGTAGTACTAATTCGTGCTGATTGCTTGGATACCTGTAACTCTTTGCGCCTTTGACTCCGGCATTGGTTGACAAAATGGCATATGTAACCGACAATACGAGTTAGCTTTCCAAATGAATTCCCATGTTGAATTTTATAGATGAAGTGTCCATTACTAGCCACTGATGCTGAAAATGATGCCAGCTTACGTTCAGAGTCAGCATTGGGTGTACTCCCTTTGTATTCTGGTGGCCATGCTTGCTTCGACGCGTGCAAGAACATAGGTCCATAGAACCATAGGTTTCCATCTGCCTTCAGCTTGCTGGGTGCTATTGGTCTCGTGAGTAAGTCAGCTGGATTCCTTTTGGTATCCACATGCCGCCACTGGCTGGGCTGTGAGAGCTCTTGAATGACACCAATTCGGTTTGCAACAAACGTATGAAAGGCTGATGATTCAGAGTTGATCCATGCCAGAACTATTTCTGAATCCGTCCAGAAATACGTTGGAGTATCGGCCATGCTCAACGCGTTTTTCGTATATTCTGCCAATTCAACAGCCAACTTTGCAGCACACAACTCCAGTCTTGGCAAAGTAATTTGTTTGATCGGAGCTACTCGTGACTTAGCACACAACAATCGAACTACCACCGTGTTATCTTGCTTGATAGATCGGATATATATTGCGGCACCGTAAGCCTCCGTAGACGCATCAGCAAACACGTGAATTTGCTTTGAGTTTGCGATACCTTGGGCAAAAACATGTCTTGGCACGTCTATGTCTCCCATTGTTGTTAATTCACTTCGAAACTTGGCCCAAGTTGTATGAAGCTCTGCTGGCAACGCCGCATCCCAATCAAGTTTGAGTTTCCATACCTTCTGAAGAATGATTTTTGCTGTCACTACGATCGGAGCCACGATTCCTAATGGGTCAAAAATCCGAAATGTTTCCGAACTTATAGTGCGTTTGGTTATCCTTGTTGCCTCCGTGGACTGAGCATTGATTCTGAATGAGTCTAACTTCGGTAACCATACCATTCCTAGAGTTTTTATATGCTGTTCTGGGTTGTCATTTAGCTCCAGGCTCATTTGCAAATCTTGGTCAGGAATTTGTTCCAGTAGTCTAGTATGATTCGCACACCATTTCCTTAGCTTGAAACCCGCTTCAGCGAGTAATGCGTTAAGTTGGGATTGTGTGGCTAACAGTTCTGCTATACTATCGCTTCCTGTCATTATATCGTCTACATAACAGTCACGTAATATTGCTGAGGAAGCTTGAGAGTACTTTGCCTGATTTTCCTTAGCTAGCCTTTGAAGACACTTTGTAGCAAGGTAAGGCGCTGCTCTAGTACCGTAAGTTACCGTATTTAGTCAATACGTTCTCAGCGGCTCGCTTGTGTGACTTCGCCAAATTATTAGTTGAAAATTTCGATCGTCCTTGCTAACCTCGATTTGCCTATACATTTTTTCAATGTCAGCTGTGAGCACAAATCTAGACATTCGAAACCGCAGAAGAATGGAAAATAAACTTTCCTGAACTGTTGGTCCTTTCATTAACACGTCATTTAGCGAGATGTTGGTAGAGGTCTTGGCTGAAGCGTCAAACACTACTCTGAGCTTGGTTGTGCTGCTCTCCGGCTTCAATACACAGTGATGGGGTAAGTAATAATGTGGCGTCGCAACATTAACAACTTCTTCCATGTGCCCCAATGCCAAATATTCATTCATGAATTTGACATACTCACTGTATACTTCGGGTCGACGTTTGAACTTCTGTTCTAATGTGTGGAACCTCCTAATGGCGGTTTCCCGTGACTGTCCAAGATTATTTGCACTTGTGCTAAACGGTAACCTTACAATAAACCGCCCAGTTGAGCTTCTTTCCGTGTTACTGCAAAAATGCGCTTCACATTGCTTTTCGACTGGTGATAAGTGCTGCTTGCTATCTGGTGATTTGTCTAGTTCCCAAAATTGTTCAATTTGTTTCTCTAATAATTCTTCAGCTGTACTAATTCCACACAGTACGTGCTCACTGTTCACATTGTTAACCTTGCCAGCAACCAACCAACCTAACAAAGTGTTCTGTAGAATCGGAAGTCCATCTCCAAGTCTGATTTGTCCGATGGATAACAGCTCGTGATAGAATTCCACTCCCAGCAACAGATCAATTCGATTGGGCTTGAAAAACCCTGGATCAGCCAGTTGTATGTTGTGCGGAATATTCCATTCGCGTATATTAATTTCTCTTGCTGGTTGCTCAGAGATAATCTTTGGCAGCACAAATGCTTCGAGATGACAAGAAAATGCGGTGACCTTTGAAAACAGCTGAACGTTGACTCTTCCTTTGGCTACCTGATCTTTAACTCTGATTCCTTCAATTTGGATAATTTTCGAATCCTGAGACAGTTTTAACCTTTTACACATTCTTTCTGATAAGATATTTATTTGTGAGCCGGAATCCAAAATTGCTCTGCACTCTACTGATGATCCATCGTTGCCTTGGATTGTGACTATGGCTGTGCCTAGCAACATGTATCGAGCTTTGTGTTGGCTCGTTTGAGCTGATAACACTGTAGGCTTAATTTCGCTTGTAGAGGTCAATTTGGACGATTTCGTAGATTTGCTCCATGAACTTTTGGCTTGATCAGCTAACACTATTTCTTTCGAAGGTGCTAAATGCAGTAAAGTGTTATGCTTTTTTGAGCACTGTTTGCAGCTGCCTTTGGTGCATTGTTTTGAGGTATGACCGGGTTGCATACAATTAACGCAATAGTTATGCTTCTGCACTAGTTTCAAACGATCTACAGACGCTAATTTGATAAAGGCTTTGCATGCGAACAAAGGATGAGCTTCATTACAACTGATGCAGGAGCCATTCTCTCTGACTACTGACGTGAATGTTTTAACCGAGTAGGCCCTTTTGTTGTCGTATCCACGTGTTTTCGAACCTATTGCTTCAAGTGACTGGAATCGAGCTTCAAGGAACGCCAGGAATTCTTTTAACGTCTGAAGGCTCCGTGGATGATCTAAAGACTGCTCATATAGGGTGATCGTTTGATGGTCTAACTTTCGTGTTAGTATGTGGAGCAGCAATGGATCCCATGTAAATGTGGAGACTCCCATGTTCTCCAGTCCCATGATACATTCTCGTGTCGTATCGTGTAAGTGCTTTATTCCTGCTGCCGATGTTTCGACATTACACGACGGTTGGGACATTAGTTTCGTTATGAGTGCGTTCGCCAACAAACGAGGGTTTTCAAAACGTTCTATCAACAACTGCCAAGCGGCCTGATAGTTTTCTTCAGAAAGTGGCAGATGTTTAATTAACGCTTCTGCATCGTTGGTCAAATTAGCTCTTAGGTACCATAGCTTCTCACACGGAGGAATGTCTTGCTTATGGAAAATTTCAATGAATAAATCATGAAACTGACGCCACTTCAAGTAGCTGCCGTCGAACTTTGGCAACTCTATCTTAGGTAATTTCATTCTTATATTCGGATTGACTGCTTGGAGTGAAACGGGCAAGGCAGTAGATTCTTGATGCTCCGAAAGCATGATCGTTGCTTGCAGTACTTGGTCTTGCAAGTCAAGGAAAGCTGAATTATCGTAGCCTGATGCCTCTGGATTCTCTATGCTACCGTAAAGTTCTTTATGTAGCTCTTGCACTTGTTGCCAATGCTCTTTGATGGCTGTAATATTAATTGTGCAGTAAGACTGCGATGGACGAATGGGCATATCCTTGATCCCATTTAATAAACGGTTGAGTTGTGACTGTGCAGCTCTGATTTTTCCCAATAACGATTTGCTTGACATCTCCACTGCTGTCAGCATGGGCTTTGGATCTACGGTTACAGCAATGTTGTCCATTTCGGAACGGAAAATCTCCCTGTACTTTTGGTAGATACTTGCGATTGAGTCATAATAATTGCTCGTGAAGTATTTATGGTTTGCAGAGACTCCAGGTAACTCGCGTATGCGGGAGTCTGTTGACTCGAATTCGTCCCAGTTCGCTTCTAGGCGTTGCAAACGCTCATGATAGTATCCTAACACCTTCCGCTCCTTCGGATCTTTATTGAAGTTGGAAACTATTTGCTGAATCCTTTTCCCGACGACCTCTTGCTGCTCAGCCAAACGCTCCATCTTTCACAACCCTGAACTGCACTTGATTGGACTAAATGTGTCCTGTCACGGTCGCCAAATGTTTACGCGCAGGTTGTTTTACCCTCACGGTCTACGTGTATACGGCGCTCGAACCGTTACACTGTTCGACGAAATTAACTGATTACGAGCAGATTGTTTACCTGCCCGATGTAAGTGTATACGGCACTTGAACCGTTACACTGTTCGATGATTGGGTCTTTGTGGTGTACACAAACGCTGTGTGTATACGGCACTTGAACCGCTACACAACTTCGACGCTTAAAATGTTACGTGTATACGGCACTTGAACCGTTACACGGATTCGACGATTGAATAGTTTCAAGAAAGAACAAATTCAACAGTTGGTTGTAGAATGCCTTTATTTGCTTATCTGTACCTTATTTATACAATCTTATAATTATGGAAAGAATAAATTTACCAATTGCAATATTTTACATTTCATCGAAACTATTTGCTTATTGTTGACAAACATTGCAAATATTGTCGCGTGCATATGGGTCAATAAGTGAACGCACGGTATGCCACTGTCAGCAAAGCTACGTTCATGAAAAGTGGAATGAGTACAATTCGCTGACAGTGACCTGTACAAATGCGTTCATTTCTGTAAGCTCTAAATATGAAAGTGCATTGAAAACAAAATGCTGGTCATGTGGAATCATTTACATTGAATGTATTAATGAGTTCGAACGAAATGCATTGCATGGGTTTGAACATTGACCTCGATCCCTTTTGTTCTTTTATTCACTTTACATAAATTGCTCGCAATAGTTTGGTTATCATGCCAGCTGTCAACAAATTTTACATCACGACTGATAACCAATCTTTTCGTGTTCGGATTATAACATCGATATGCTTTCGATTTGTCGTTGTATCCCACGAAAATCATTTCAATCGCTCTTTGGTCGAGTTTCTTCAGTTTCTCTTCAGGAATATGGACAAAACACTTACATCCAAATATCTTTAAATGTTTTACTGACATCTTAGCTCCAAACCATAGTTCGTAAGGGATTGCGCCAGTTGCTCTTGTTACAGTTCGATTTAAAATGTAAATCGCCGTACTCACTGCTTCGCCCCAAAATGCATTAGATAAATTTGATTCAGTGAGCAAACATCGTGCCATTTCGACAATTGTTCTATTTTTTCGCTCAGACACACCGTTTTGTTGTGGTGAGTACGGTGCCGTCAATTGCATTTGTATTCCTTCTCGTTTGAAGAATTCCGCCAGACGTTTACCCGTATACTCGCCACCACGATCAGACCGAATAATTTTTGGCTTTTTGCCAAATCTAGTTTTCGTCATCTCTACAAAACCCTTAATGACATCTTCTACTTCATTTTTGTGGGCAATCAATTCCGATATTGTAAAACGAGAGTAATCGTCAGCCAAAGTTACAATGTACCTTTTTCCGCCGAACGATGCCGTTTGCATTGGTCCGCATACATCTGTATGTACCAAATCTAATGGTGCCTTCGATACAGTCTCCGATTTCTTCGAAAATGGACTACGTGTTAATTTTGCTTTACAACACGTTTCGCAGAACTCCTTCATCCCACAATCAACGATTTTTAGTCCATTAACTAGACCTTTTTGCTCCATTTTCCGTATTGCAGCTTGACCTCGATGTCCCATTTTTCGATGCCATGCATGAATACAGTTGTCATTATGGCCACCAATGGTTACATTCACCGTGTCAGTTTCGCGCACAACATACAAACCAGAATCTCGATATGCAATTCCGATTTGCTTGTCCTTCAGTGACAACAGACACTGTTTTTGCTCGAACTCAATGTGCCATCCATTGTCGATAAGTTTGCCAACTGCCAAAACATTTCCACTTATTGTCGGACAATACAAAACTTCAGAGATAGTCACGTCATTCGTTGATCCGTATGCATTTGTGAGTTTTAACTTTCCACTTCCGATGCCTTTGACGATTTCAATGTCTCTGTTGCCAAGCTCGATATCCCCCTTGTATGATTCATCCAATACTGTGAAGAAATTTTTATTGTTCGTCACGTGCCGACTCGCTCCAGAATCCAATAACCCAGCCCCTGGACACGGACGGTATAACTTTCCACCAATAGCCCGCGCGACCGATTGCGAATGGGCAAACCAAAGACGTATGAGATTTCTATTTTTCATTTTCTTGTGGGGGCATAGGAAAAGGCGCGGCATTTCGAAATATTTACTGTCTATTGAAAAATTCGATTGGTATATTTTAATTGCAGCAACTTATTTTAGCTTAGATTTCCATAAAGAAATACAATCATTGCTTCAAATATTATATGGCAAAGCAAATATAGTGCAGGTAATAGTGTATCGCAGGAAAGTGGAGTCATTGTATACATATATGCAAATACTTACATATATGCAAAACAATACTATTCATATCTGCAAAACACTCAATTGTACCATACATGGGAATTTTTTTAAAAAAAAGTGATTATTACATAAATAGTTAGGCATTTCACTGAAGTATATTAAATAAAGCAAATGTATTATAGTTGGAGAATTTCCTTAATCAAACTGATATAGCAAATAAAACTGAGAGCGCAAGTAATTTTTTATGGTCTGAGTTTAATGGATATTTACTTTGTAGTTATCAGGGTGAAGCTATCAGTATCGCAAATCACATTGTCTCTTATAAACGAATTAAAACACTGTACCGAACAAGAGCCTCCCTCTTTCTTTTACAACCGGACTTGGGACACGGCTTTGGCGAAATTACGGCTCTCGTCCTGTTTCTTTGCATCAAATAAACTTCAGTCATATCTCCGATCATGCAATTTTTAGCCGTGAATATAAATAATTCCTTATATTGTTTATAAATAATTCCTTATATTCTACATTCCTTTGAAATGTACGATCTTATTATAATATTGCCTCATCGAAATTTTCTCGCTTCTCTTTTTGGCCATGAAATTATAGCGAGTTTTTAAATATTTCTCGATGATTAATTTTATTATTAGACTGTAATGTTGGCCGTTAGTCATGTGTTCCGAATGGTCTTGAAATAAATTCTTACCAATGTAATTTTTCTGGACGGAAATTATAATTGCATGGTGTGCCTTCGAAGATAGAATATTGTTTTCACTACGGCGCTCATAAATTCGAATATTTTTTTCGGTCTCTTTACAAATATCAATTACACTTGCTGAAGGCACTTTCAAAAGACCTCTACTTTTGTATTTGATTAATGATTTATTGTTAAGCGTACCTTGTACAGCTGAAATACAACAATCACAGTTCAGGATTTCGCAAAGTTTAAATACTATGAATCCTGCTATGTATTCCACAGCATAGTTCACGTATTCCGAAAGTTTTGCTGGATCTGTTGCATAGCTATGTTCATCCATAAATTTATCGTCGAGCTGTGATATATCCATTTCATGAGATTCAGTCATGGTCTGACGTTCTGAAGTGTTATTTATCTTTTCCACTGTATTCACGCTCAAAATTGAAATTTGTTCTAATGGTAGAGTATTGCCAATTCCACCTTCCCTTATCTGGCATCTTACCATAAGTTTTTTTAAGCGGCTTCGAACCTGCATTGCAGTCGGGTTGTTATTATGCCCAAGACCTGCTCGTATCGACCCAAAAAGGAGCTCAATGTGGTCCTGATTTACTTTGTACAAAGGCAAAAATTTCAACAATTTGGTAACTATTAATCGGTTATAAATTACCTTCAAGTTTCTTAACGAGGTGATAAGGCCCAGGAAGCCTACACTTCGTCTAGAATGTATTAAAGCTTTCCCCGAAACAATTTTCAGCTGCTTTATATAATCAATGGCATTTTCGCAAAATTTGAATACGACCTCAGCGTTATTCTCACATAGCGCTTTCTTAAGAGGCTCAAAATTTGAAAGCTTCCTGCTATTTAATATATCAAATGAATCGTTAAAAAGCCGAACAAATTTCGAAGTTGCCTCGCTTCCTGCAAATTCTTTCAATTGTAAGACCTCTCGGCAAAAGTCCAGTGCATCGGCTACAGACCTACTCAAAGTTTGCACTGCTAAACGCACCTTCATTTTCTGATTATGAAAGTACAAGTGAGCTTTCCGCAGCTTATTCCCTAGATGAAGCCCTTCTGTTTCTTGCAGCTCTAGAAGACATTTAAAAAAAGCCCATTTAATTTCCTTGCCTTCAGAGTCAATGATTATTTGCAAATCCGCTAAGGCATTTCTGACAAGCTTCAACATATGACACGGATCTGGATGGAGTACGATTTGGTCATTTCTTTCTCCAAATGTTACAAATCCTTTGGCCATGGTATCACGCACATCCGAGCCAAGTATTTTGGACATAGTTAAATTTGTTGCAGCTCCATCAAAAGTTATTCCCACTATTTGAGCGCCAGTTTCGGCCAGATGTTGGATGCAAAGTGATGTTAGGTTTGCCTTTTGTTCGGCAGAAATGCTGGAGATTGGGAAATAGGCAAGCGGAATTTTCCAGGGTTTATTGATACACACTGCCAAGAAAACTAAGACTTGCGTAGCCAAAATGCTGCTATTACTTCCGTCGCCAAAATCGACGAAGCCGTGCGATGTTTTCCCATCCCAATCTACATGTTGCCTTATGTGCATCTCATCAAAAACAACATTTATAAAAACATTGTCTTTTTCCACACCCATAACTACGTTTCGAATCGCGTCGAAAGATTCTTTAATGAATCCAGGCTGACAATCCACTCTTTCATACCATCTTCGTTCTACTGTGTGGGAGTAAGCCACTGAAGGTTGTTCTTACAAACTCGTAAGCTCGAGGAGATGAAAAATTTAAACTCAGAGCAAACACCTTCGTCATCGGGTCGTATGGTGTTCTCGCATTGTCAGATGAATGCATGTCCCATCGCCTTTTCAGTAACTTCAGGTTTATTCCACCAAAGCTGCTTAGCTGTTCACTTGTACTTTCACAAATTAGGTTTCTTTCTTTCAAAACTTGTATTAATTCCGACGTTGTAGTGGGATTTCTATCTCTTCGCTGCACTTGCCGCCTTAAATTATGTATTATATTGTTTTTTTGTTTGATACGTAATTGCTGCCTTCTAATTTTGGCTTCTAACTGTCTAACATAAATGTTTGTAATGTCAGGTCGTGTGTTCGTCGCCTAAGGAAAATTTAATATCTTCATAAAATATGCTTTATAATATAAAAACAATATGTTTAACTGTAAACTCCTTTTATTCCATTTCTTTCAACGGATCAACATCACTTAACTGCCTCCCCCTTTCCTACATATTTATTTGAACATTCATTATACTAATATTATTTTTACATGCAACAATATTAATTGCGGACAATGCAACAAAAAATTGACACAAATAAATATATGTATCCAAAGCAATCAGTCGATCATCCAGGAACAAGTACCAATGCCCGCTGCCTAGATCAGTCTTAGTTGCTTTAGGGGGAGAATTGTAGGACTTCCAGAATGAGCCAGGATGTGAGTTGAAGAGATTTTATTAAAAGACCAATTTTTGCCTAACAAGCTACATTTATTTAAATTTATTGACAGATATTGATGTTTCGAGGGTGGCCTACCCTCTTGTTCAGTGTTTATGTATATCTATTGGGTATAGTAGTAGCTATACATAAACACTGAATTATCAATTAGTATGTTCCTAGTATCTGTTAGTGTCTTAATTATCTATAAATACAATTTTAGTATCTATTAGGCGTGTTTTTTTGCTTCCCATATCCGTAACAGAACACTGCTATCTAGGAAAAACGCATTAGAAACAATAGAGTTACTATTGTTTCCAATGCGTCTGGCCTCGATACCATTGTTCTGCTGCAGATAGGGGAAGCAAAAAATAAAAACGTCTATTATAGCACTAATAGACAGAGGGAATATTACCTTCGAAATATCGATATCTGTCAAGAAATTGTAAATTTTTCAGCTTCGATAAGCGAAATGGGTTTTTTAGCAAAATGGTTTGGTGTAAATGCTAGAAAAATTGAATTTTATTAATTCAATGTAACTTCAGCTAGATTGAAATCGTACACACAATTTTAATTTATATGTGAAGAATTTTTCCAATGAAAAACCAAATCCAAAAACATATGATATTTGTTATATAAGCTAATTTTTCCATTATTGATGTCTTAGTATACTTTAATTTTTTGGATTTTAGTGTTTCTTTTGAAAAATTCTTTCCTTCGTGGAAAAAAAAATTAAATTTCTCAAACTCACTCTGTTCTCGGTTATATATATATATATAGAAGATAGATATATTTATATATATAGATATATATATATATATATATATATATATATATATATATATATATATATATATATATATATATATATATATATATATGTATATATATATATATATATATATATATATATATATATACATATACATATATATATACACATATAAAACATATATATGAATTGAATTAATGGAAAATTTTACTTACTGAAGAAAACTCATAGCTAATATCTGCTGCACCGGACATAGGGTCGTTAATAGGATAAGCCTGTGGAAATTAAATAATATACTGTTATTGGCGGACGATATGATTTCGAGCATACTTGGCAAATGCTAAATATATAAATATGCACCCACCTGTGTATATATATATATATATATATATATATATATATATATATATATATATATATATATATATATATATACATATATATATATATATATATATATATATATATATATATATATATATATATATATATATATATAAATATATAGTATATACGAATAGAAATAATTCAAAATATTACTTACTGCAGGAGGCTCAAAACTGATGTGTGCTGCACCTGACACGGGGTCGTTGATAAGATAAGCCTGTGAAAATGAAATAAAACACTGTTATTTGCGGACAATATGAATTCAACCATACTTTGCAAATGCTAAATATATATATATATATATATATATATATATATATATATATATATATATATATATATATATCTATCTATCTATATATATATATATATATATATATATATATATATATATATATATATATATATATATATATATATATATATATATATATATATATATATATATATTTATATATAGATATATATATATATATATATATATATATATATATATATATATATATATACATATACATATATATATATACAAATATAAATATATATACGAATTGAAATGATTTAAATTTTACTTACTGAAGAAAACTCAAAACTACTGTCTGCTGCACCTCGCGTAGGGTCGTTGATAGGAGAAGACTGTTGAAATTAAACAATACACTGTTATTGGCGGACAATGTGAATATCAAAATGTATCAAAATATTACTTACTGCAGCAGGCTCAAAACTGATGTCTGCGGCGCCTGACACAGGGTCGTTGATAGGATAAGCCTGTGAAAATGAAATAAAACACTATTATTTGCGGACAATATGAATTCAACCATACTTTGCAAATGCTAAATATATATATATATATATATATATATATATATATATATATATATATATATATATATATATATATATATATATATATATATATATATATATATATATATATATATATATGTATATATATGTATATATAAACACATATAAATATATATACGAATTGAAATGATTTAAATTTTACTTACCCAGTAGGACCACAAGCATCGATGACTTTTACCATGCAATCTTTCATTCATGCCTATGAATTCCAAAATAATGCATGACAATATCATGTGTAAACAATCATTCTGGTACAAAAATTCATGTGTGTTTACCTACTAACTACTTTCCTGCATGAAAAAGTCATACACAGTGAAGGGTAGAGTCATGCAAAACGGAGCGAGTATCGCTACTTATAATGACATCGCAATGTTAAATTCATCGATGCGGTATGACGAAAAAGATCCGATAATGATGACTGGTAACCATTACGTAATGGTTACCATTCATCATTATCGGATCTTTTTCGTCATACCGCATCGATGAATTTAACATTGCAATGTCATTATAAGTAGCGATACTGGCTCCGTTTTGCATGACTCTACCCTTCACTGTGCATGACTTTTTCATGCAGGAAAGTAGTTAGTAGGTAAACACACATGAATTTTTGTACCAGAATGATTGTTTACACATGATATTGTCATGCATTATTTTGGAATTCATAGGCATTAATGAAAGAGTGCATGGTAAAAGTCATCGATGCTTGTGGTCCTACTGGGTACTGAAGAAAACTCAAAACTAATGTCTGCTGCATCTGGTGTAGGGTCGTTGATTGGAGAAGCCTGTTGAAATTAAACAATACACTGTTATTGGCGGACAAAGTGAATTCGAGCATACTTTGCAAATGCTTGAGTTTAGCTTGAAAAACTCAATTTCAATAGCTTGTGTAAGTTTGCACTTATTGGATTAATGATTAGATTAACTTGCTTGGATTGATCTACCTTTTAAAACAAAGTATTTTACGTGAAAGTCCAATGTTTGTAGGCAAAGATAAGTAAGTTCTTAGCGTGCCGATAATAGAATCTGAATATATATCCAAACAAAAATAATAAATATATATCCAAACAAAAACTTACCGAGCTCTCCATACGAGCACCCGATAGCTCAGCAGCTGAGTTTCTTCTTGTTTCAATGTTCTGAAAGTGGCAATTTTATAAATAAAATTTAAGCTCAAGGAAAACGTTATAATTACTTACGCATGATTTCCCTTCAACCGCGATAGGAACTGCATTAGCAGTGAGAACTGTCCGGTTACCTATTCGAATGAAGCACTCTGTTTTAAAATGCTCGGAACAAATCATAGCTGTTTTATTTAGATGCAGTTCCGGTAAACCCAAGGCGCTTTTCCACATACATTGTTCGAGCTCGTTTTTCGGAAATCTAAAAGATATTGACGGCAAAGTTAGTTTTACATCATCTTGCCCCAAACTTCTCAACATTTGCACCGCCTTTGATACGAAAAAGCACAAAGTGTCATGGCGACCACCAAATTGTTGACAAATTTAGAAATATTGAAAAATGATTACTTTTAACAGGAAAAGACGATATCAATGATTGATTTTAAGCTTAAACCTTATATTGATTACTTACTTGTGAAAAGAAATTCCGGAAGGTTTGCACTGCTTGCGATTTTCACAACTTGGCACAACGCACTTCATTGTCGCTTTCTGCCTTTTTCTCTGTCTGTCACTGCAAAAAAATACACAAATATACGATCACTATTCACATCTGCACATATTTCAAACACAAAGTTCACTTTTATTTTTGCGCGCACAAAACCACTGCACAACTCACGTGTTTCACCGTACTTGTCAGATTGACAATGAGAGCGAAATGGCGGAAAATTGAGGGGAAATGCTTGGATTTGACAATGAGTAGACAAAAAATTACTACCATCCCCTTCAATGTAAATCTTATGGGCATGTCCACTCCATTTCTTCTATCTCACTGCAATAACCACTGTTTTTTGTTTCGACTGTTCAACAGTCCAGTTGTGAATAGATGATCCCGGTTCCGAACTGCATTACACTTGTCCGCATCTTTTGACGAATTATTAATTTTTTCTGTCTTCCATTTCTTATAATCAACACAATTTTTACGTATGTGATTTGGCTTCTTGCAGAAAAAACATATGATTTCCTTTTTCGTTTTGTTTTTCTAGATGATTTTCATAAGCTTGTTTTCTGTTTCAGTTGAACTGCTCGTACGAACACGTCGTTCATATTCTGATGTCACCTTTTGTTGAACGAAAGCAAACGTCAAATCTTCCACGTTTCGCGCTTCAAGTGCCGTCACCAATACATCGTATTCTCTCGATAGGCTACTCAGCAACACGGCTACTTTCCATCGTTCTGTTATCTGGTCCTCGCTAATTGCATTCAACTTTGTGAATAAATCCAATAAATGTTGAATGTGCTCCGAAACACTGCCATTCTCCGCCATCTTCGTTGAACAAATCACTCGCATTAAGTGAATTTCATTACTCAGTGTCGCATTTTCATGATAGTTTTTCAGTTTGTTCCATGCACCAACCGCTGAACTTTGATCACGAATATGCGATATCTGATCATCTTCAATCGAAAGGCCAATAATTGAAAAAGCTTCTTCGTCCATACGCAGCCATTCACTTTTCGAATTTTCGTAAGCTGCTATGACTGCTGCCGCTGCATCTGACACAGGTGCAGCCGGTATTGAAGTTGAAATAGCCTTCCATAGGTTTTCCTTTTTCAGCAACAATTCCATTTTAAATTTCCAGTTCATATAATTGCTATTGTTCAATTTCGCGAACTTTGCCTTGCAGTCAGCCATACTGAACACTTAACTTGCACTTCAACTATCGAGAACTATTTTACTTGCACAACGTGGCCTGGGCCCATAACCTGTTGGTTAATTCAAGTGTCTTTATTTGAGCACGGTTAGCTTAAGACTACAATACATGTCAATTATTTTGTACTAGCTCAATTACAGTTGAAAGTACTAAACTCAATTTTAGAACATGACTATTACAATGACTCGAAATTCAAAAGTGTATCAACGTAAACAATACTAATACTAGATTTCAACAGCTCTTCTGTTCGATGTTTCCATCCTGATCGACGAGATAATGATACTTCGTTGCTCCTCCACATGATTTTCCGCTCTCCCAAATCCAGACTAAAACCATGAGAGCTCAGGAAGTCCATTCCAAGTATGCACTCGTCTGTTATCTCCGCTACCAGGAACTGATGCTCGAACACCATATTTCCAAGCTGCATCGGCAGAACGATTTCACCAAGAACTCGCGTAGAATCACCCGTTACCGTCTGAAGCACGTACCTTCCAGCGTTACTGAGTTTCCAGGACTTAGCCATATCCGCTCTCAGGATCGATCTTGCAGCTCCAGTGTCGATGATGATTTTACGATCTTCGTTATCGACTTTCCCCTGAAGACTCAAGTTATTCCCGCTAACCTGCAACCTGGCAACGGTGATTGTTTCAGGTTTACCAGTGTTGCAGTCACACCGTTGAACTTCAAACTTATTTTCCACTGGTTTCGCTGCCCTCCTCCAAGAGCAAGTCGCTTTGTTTGACCGTCCAGACTCATCACTTTGCTTGAGTCTTGTTGCACAATCTTGACAATATCGGCTTCCGTTCTTCCTGTAACAGTCACGACTCAAGTGTCCGTTCTTTCCGCAGTTCCAGCATCGAGGAACTCTGCTATGCACACATTCCGGACAATACGTCGATTTCCAGTTCCTGCTACAATCGCACCTCAAGTGACCCTTTTCTCTGCAATTCCAACACTGAGGGGCTCCACTTCTCCTTGATTCCCTGGAGATGTTCGCTTTCCTGCACATACATTCTTCCCGTACTTCACTGACTCTTACATTTCTCCGCGACGCCTGCTTCGCTGATTCGTAGATGAGAGCGTAGGCCAAAGACTCCTTCAGCGACCGTTTTCCAGCCAAACGAAGTGCTGTTTGAAGCTCTTCATCACGCACTCCCTGGATGAAAGCATTTTTCGCCGTATCATCCCGGTGCTTTGGATCAAACCTAGGGTAGGACAGAAGTGTTAATCGCTCAACTTCCTGAGCCAACTCCTGCAACGTCTCCCGTGGTTTCTGTATCCGTGTTCTCAGCTGTGATCTATGAACTTCTTTTAGGTGGTCTTCGCCGTACCGCATATGCAAAGCATTCAACACGCTTGAATAGCTGAAGCTATTGTCCTCTGGAATTGTTAGGAGAACTTCCGCTGCGGCTCCTCTCAAAGACACCATCAGCTGTAACGCTCGCTCTCGATCGCTCCAGTTGTTAAACTCTGCAACTGCCTCAAACTGCTTCTTGTATATGGTCCAAGAAGTCTGCCCATCAAACGTTGGTGCTTTCAGCGCTTTGCCGGCTCTTGATTCAGCTGGCACAATTCCTACGGCTTTCACTCGTTGCAGATCCGAATTCAGCAAATCCATTTCCTCTTTAAGCACTACCAGCTTCCGTTCTTGCTTGTCGCACTCCGCGTTTAACTCTGCCACTTTCAGTTCATTCAAGTTTGGCATTGTTTTTCAATTAGTTCTCACAACTTTTCACAATTATCACTTTAGTCCGCACAATTTACAATGCTCACTGTCCGAAACTTTTAACTTTTTATTTAGTCCGCGCACTTATTAATTTTCACTGTTCATACAAATTCACTGTCCAGAACTTCACTAAGAGTCACTTTTCATCACTTTTCAATCACGAACGCGACAGAATCCCTTATTTCTGACACCAGTAGTTGTGATCTATCGTTGAACACCTTCCGTGAGTTCGATATTCTTCACATTCGTGAAATAAAACAGTTTTATTTAAAAACACTAATTACGCTTTTATTATAAACACTATTAATTATTTACACTAAATTCCGTACACTTTACAGATCGAACTATTATAATTTCGCGGTACAATTTAACACTTTTTCAATATAATTATTGCACTATAATTACTCGCACTTTATCGCTTTTAATTAATCGCGCCCGGATACACTAAACTGCTGTATCGCGCCTTTACGCTGTCTTCGCCATCTACTGAGGGATCGCTAGTACTTCTCGTGGTGGTATTTATAGTGGTGCCAAATGTGTCTCGGATTCTCGAATGTTCCGCTTTTGCTTTCTAGAGGGCTCTATTATTCATGGGAATTTCCGCTGCCATGCGAGATCTGACTCATGGGTTTGAGGCTCTGGAATGTTCCCTTTTTACGTTTTAGACGATTATTCTACGTTTTATCCATAGATTGTTATTGTGTATTGGCTATTTATAGATTGTTTACGGTTTTTGGCTATTTATTGATTGTTTACGATTTTTGGCTATTTATAGATTGTTTCTATTCCAAGAACACATTATCAGACAGACTTTTTAACGGTTGTCGCTCTTCCGGCCGCCGACACGTCAAAACATGTTTGTTCATGCATGCAACAATATATATATATATATATATATATATATATATATATATATATATATATATATATATATATATATATATATATATATATATATATATTTATATATAACGTCGCTGCGAAATCAAACCGGCATATCTGCAAAAATTGAGTTTTTGAGTTTTTGGTATCAAAAAATTCCTTATTTTCCCTTTTATTTTTATGTCGCACCGGCATATCGTAAAGTTGAATAAAAACCCGTCTAATGGTGTTTTGCCGCTTTGCATTCATGTGAAAATAGCCCACATGCGAAAGCTTTAAAGCGCTCTAGTGAAGAATGTGTATTTTGCAGATATGCCGGTTTGATTTCACAGCGACGATATATATATATATACATAAATATATGTATGTATATATATATATATATATATATATATATATATATATATATATATATATATATATATATATACATATATATATATATATATATATATATATATATATATATATATATATATATATATATATATATATCTATATATATATTTATATATATCATGCAAAAAATTCAGTGTCTATTTCTCGGAAACTTTCAGGATACATTGGTGTATATGCATAGTTTGTTTTAATGAAAATGTTGTTGCAAGTGAATTTGTTTCATATTTTTGGTAAATTATACCAGCAAATGTCTTTTTTTGTCAGCATCTTCATTTTCGTCTTCGGACGTTGTCCTAATCAAAAAAGTTTTAAGTGAAATACGAAATACCAAACATTTCTTGATAAAGGTTCCGTTATCTTACAGGCGAAGCGATTTAATTGGAAGTGCAACGCTTTTATTACAGTGTGCCAAATCGATAAAATGAAAATTCGAATTTCCTGAAAACTACAAAATTGGAGCTAAGACTTTTTAACTAAGGACTGCAGAATTCCTGTCAAACCTTTAACTCTTTTATGATTCATAAAAGAGTCAGAGTCATAAAAGAGTCAGTTTCAAATTTTTACCAGGCTATAACATGAAAAATATGGAACATACTTTAACGAGCTTAACAACAATACAAACGCGATATCTGGATAAGCGTTTTTGCACCATCGGGTGTTTGCTTGACCGGACTGCCGGAAATAATGTATATGTAATCAATGTATGTACAATGTACATACATACACACATACATACACACATATATATATACATATACACACATATATACACACGTGTTCATATACATATGTATACGTATACACATATACACATACATATATATATATACACATATTTATCCGTACATATATATACATACATATATACATATATGTACATACACATATATACATACATACACACATATATACACACACACACACACACAAAAATACACATAAATACATAAAATAAGCATACATATATATATCTACACATATATACATACATCCATACATACACATATACATATATATATACAATATATGTAAATATGTATACACAACGTATTAAGTTAATTATACTACAAGCAACAAAACACGACAAACCTTTTCATATCCACAACACGCTATTTATAGCAACCAAGCACACACCATCACAGCCAATGTTCGTGGAACGCTTTCTGATAACGCTTTTATATGTCGTTTTTTTCAAACAGGCTCCCGTAAAAGTATGTTCCATACTAAAATTACTACCATCCCCTTCAATGTAAATCTTATGGGCATGCCCACTCCATTCCTACTATCTCACTGGACACAGGTTAATGACTGACAATAAACCGTCCTGGAACGAAGCAGAAGGCGACATGAAACCTACTACGTAAGTTTTTTGTTTTATATAACTATTATTAACTATTATTGGCTGCTTCGTCTAGTTCCGACCAACAAAAGCACCAGTCCTCTGAGGCTAAAAAGAAAAATTTAGCCGAAATGGATGTGGAGGAGTTAGGCGGGAGTGCGAGTGGGGCTATGCGCAAATCGCCGGCTAAATACTTGCCAGATTTTAATGAGAAGCTTTCGATTTACGAAAAGGGTAAGTACAGCAATCCAGGCGACACTGCAAACATGTCGATGTTTTCCATGTCCGAAGCGATCTGTGGAAGTGATGAGATCGCGCAACCTGCTGTGCCAAGTCGGAGTCATCCCGTGTCCGACATATCCAAGATCTACGGTATGAATCAAATCCCTGATTTCCAAGAACCGTCAGCCAAAAAACCGCGAACTGATACAACAATGGTACTAAATACAGAAGAAAGGGAGATTTTAGCAGCGCATCGTTCAGGTCATTCTATATTGATCTTAGATAATCCGAAAATGATAAAGGCATTTATCGAAATGAGACTCGACCCAAAAGTCGCTAAACTATACCTTAAGAAAAACTAATTTTTGAAAGCAATTCGCAGGAATGAATGCATCGTGAAGAACTGATTTTTGTGTTCACGGTCAAGTTTTGTTTTGTTAGTTCGGATTGAAACTTTGAAAGAGCTAATTTTTACAGCTTATTGAATATTTGCCATGTAACCAAATTTTTGTGATATACCAAACTGCCCACGAAATCAAACGCAGCATTTAATTTGGATGCATTCATATATATTAAACATTCGGTGGAACATATCACATTTCAGTGACGTATACAGTTCGGAGCAAGTGGGGATTATACCTTCTTTTGCATAACTATCGTTGAATTTTTTGATTATTGCAGACCTACACCGTTCCCATACCTCCACAAAACTTAACTGAAAATTCAAGATATTGTGGGTTGAACTTCATTTTTTGTCTCCCTCTATTTTAAAGTCCTGAGCACGCTTGTGTTACATTTAATACTCTTTTAATATTGCCTTGAACACTTAACAAGCTCGATATTCGGTATTATGTTGATCATCGTCTCAATGACGTTAAAAGTGATCGACACTTTGTTTATTTTGGTTTTTATTGTTTTAAAACTAATCGAAATAGTAATTTTTGTTAATTTCTTTCTGTCTTTAAATTTTATCGCTGTGGCGATGTACTTTTGTTTTTTAAATGAAAATTTTATTTATGTTAACTGTTTCTCGTTCTTTAAATAATAATATATTAAAATATCAAAAGTCTTCAAATATATTTGATACACACTATTTCTTTATCAATCGAATCTATTCAACAACCACTTTCGATCACAATGCGTAATACAATTCAATACAATACAATACAACAAAGCGCGTCACTCTTCTTCTTCCTCTAACATGACTCATCCCCCGAAGTAAGTTGCTAGTGGAATTGCCCATTCCACCTTTTTCCCTCTGCGGGTGAGTGCGTTTAATGTATTTTCCTTCGATGACCGATCCTCAGGGGCTATTTCCTCAGACCGTTCTGGTTGGATCTTACAACTCGGCCAACCTGACAATCGATCGACCTCGATCGAAGAACCAATGGATTCAGGTGCAATACAAATGGTGCCCGCATCATCATCTTCATCATCAAGGTATTCCGCATCCCATTCTTCATCATCCAGCCATTCCTAGTTTGTATACTCTACTTCGGCAGTACCTAAATTGTCTGAATTGGTCGGTAAATTATCATTAATATTTTCTGAATTTAAAGTGTCCTGTGAAACCTGTGAAGACTCTTGACTTGTTAAGGGGTTAGCTTGCCATCTCCTCAGTCTACCTGCCTCGACTATGCCATCATATGGAAGTTGGGATTGTGGACAGTCGGGCACATCCCTTATTACATATCTATCATGACCAACAATTTTATGTATAACGAATGGTCCGCGGAATTTAGGAATAAACTTTTTGTTATGTCCTGGGGTAGTATCAACATTCCGCAGGACAACATATTCTCCCAATTCAAATTGCTTAGCTGGCCTATGACGCTGATCGAAATATTCCTTATTGTATGCCTGAGACTTCTGAATATTCTTGGCTGCGGATTCTCTAATTTGGTGTTATTCAATTTGTTCAGTATCAAATTTTTCCCCAAGATATTCACCCAATTCATCCACTTCACAACCTCGCTGCTCAACACCAAACAATAGCTTACTGGGAGAATATCCAGTAGTTGAATGGACGGTATTATTAAGCGAATACTCGACAATGGCCAATTTCGATAACCAATCAGAATGGTTTATTTCCTCGGTTAGCTTTCCCAACATATTCTTAAAAGTTCGGTTAACTCTCTCTACTTGTCCGTTAGCTTGTGGGGATGCTGTAGCTACTTGAACATGTTTTATATTATTTTTGCTTACAAATTCAGCAAAGTCCAAGGAGGTGAAGCAGGTGCCTCGGTCTGAAATTATCCTATTAGGCCTACTGTAATAATTAAAATATTTACTGAGAGCAGCGGTAACCTCTTTAGTGCTTGTACTATTTGTCGGATATAACTTTACATACTTGGTAAAAGCATCTATTACAACCAAAATATGTTTCCTCTTCGATTTTAACGAAGGTAGCGGTCCAAAATGGTCAATATGAAGTGTATCAAATGGCAACGACTTCTTAGGTATATTATATAAATTCTTCTCCATGGAACTGGCAGGTGGTGAATACATTATACAGGGTATACAATTCTTGATAAACCTTTCAATTTTAGGTTTACTGTTAGGAAACCAGTACCTGGTACAAAGTTTTGAGTGAGTTTTTTCCGCTCCTAGGTGTCCAATACGTTCATGAGTCAATCTTATGACATTCTCCTCCATTGCAGCGGGTACATATAGTAATCGACTTCCATTATTTTTCTTTCGAAATACCACACCATTTATCAATTCAAATTTGTCCATTCGGTCTAATTGAAGTTTATCTTTCAGCGGTTGAATAATTTCATCTTGAGACTGGGCGATCTGTAATCTATAATCAACGTCTTCTTCCAAAACAGAGGCTATTACAGGATTTCTACTTAACGCATCTACATGAGGCATTCCTGTGCCTTTTCTGTGTTGGATAGCATAGTTAAAGTTTTCGAGCTCTAATGCCCATCTGGCTATTCTAGGATTCACCTGCTTACGATTCAATGTCAGAGTTAATGAATTACAGTCTGTTATTATAGTGAATCGTATACCCTCCAAATAAACTCGGAATCTTTTCAATGCATACACAATAGCCAACGTTTCAAGTTCAAAACTATGATACCGCGATTCGGCAGCGGAAGCGGTCTTCGAATAATAAGCTATTGGGTGGAATCGTTTATCCTGTTGCCGTTGTAATAAAACAGCCCCAAACCCTAAGGAGCTGGCGTCAGTATGAAGTTCGGTTTCATTACTAGGATTGTATATTGCCAACACCGGAGCCTCAGTTAACAGTTTCTGAAGTTGTTTAAAAGCACCTTTACACGCTTCCGTAAACTCATAGCGAACGTCCTTTCGTATTAATTCTTGCAGCGGTTTGGCTATTCTGGAAAAATTCGGGACAAATCTTCGGAAGTACGAGAACAGACCCAGTGCTGATTGAACTTCTTTAGCACTTTTGGGTACTTGCGAGTTCCGTATTGCCACCAAATGTGATTGGCTAGGAGCAATGCCATCTTTAGTAACTCGGTAACCCAAAAAGTCCACCTCGGAAAATCCTATCTTACACTTGGTCATATTCAGTTTTAGACCGCGGAGGTTTATTCGTCTTAATATATCAGAGAGGAGATCGCAATGCTCCTCAAAATTGGCCGACGCCAGCATAATATCGTCCATGTATACTACAATTTGTCTTTTCTCGATCATATCTCGGAAAATAGTGTTTATAAATCGCTGGAATACAGCTGGCGCATTCTTAAGCCCAAACGGCATTCGCACATACTCATACTGTCCACCTGGGGTTACAAAAGCAGTGTACTTAACAGATGCCTCGGCTACTCGTACCTGATGGAACCCACTCTTTAGATCCAGTACTGAAAAGATTCGTTTCCCTTCTAAATATTCCAAACAATCCTCTATCAATGGCAGCGGATAATTATCTCGTATGGTCAACTTATTCAAACCACGATAATCAACACACATCCTCATCGTTCCATTTTTCTTCTTTACAAGAACAACAGCAGACGCATATGGAGAATTACTCGGTCTTATAATCCCCTCTTCTAGTAATTCATCTGTAATTTCTTTAACTTTCTGTTTTTCAACAACTGACAATCGTCTGGGTGAACAATGAAAAGGAACATCAGACGTCAAATGGATATTCATTTCAAAATCAAGAGGTTCAGGTCTTATGCTCTTTTTCTGACCACTCATTATCATTGAAATTCTCTTATAGCAATCAGGCGGTAATTTAAAATCTATATCTGGAGTTTCCTCATATCTGTCCACATCTATACTAAAAATTTCATTCATTAACGTAAGCTTCGGATTAGCAGACTGAGGTGGCAGCGTTAGCTCATCTTGTCCCCTTTTTATTAAATCAAGTTTTTCTAATATCTTCAAAACACTATCCTGAGCACGGAAACACTGACATCTCTTAGTTTCAACAGTCTCTTTTATTCTTAATAGGTTAATTTTATCGTAATGATAAGATCTTATCTTGATTAATTGTATATTACTACTTTGCAAATAGTCACGTCCTAAAATTAACGGGAACAACGGTGTTCGATCTTTCATGACATATAATTTAACTGGTACGTTTTCAATTCTCGCATCGATACTCCCACATAGATCAATCAGATTACCGCTTAAACTTCGATACCTCGGGAACTGCGGGCGAATAACTATTTCGGCTGGCACATTAATCGAATTAATCAAGCTGATTGGACTGCCCGTGTCAAGAAGAGAGAGACATTTGATAGTTATTGGGTTTCCGTGCTCGGAATTATTAAACAGGACACTTACCATATTCATTATGTTGAGTCGACTCATGCGTTCTTCTGTTTCATCTGTTACTGCGGCGGCCATAGACAAGTTAGGTGTGGATGTCCTACCTCGGTTGGGATTCGGAGCAACTGGCGGAATTCTTCTGGAGTTGGGGCACCTATAATGATCATGATCCAAACCTCAGCAATTAAAGCAACTTCCCGGAGGTCTTCTTGGGTGAGGGCATCGATCTTGGAAGTGCCCCATTTGGCAACAATTGTAGCATCTAGTTTCCGCCATCGGCATATTGGACTGCGAACTGCGGGACGTGTTTAAGTTAAGTCGGCTTCTTCTTGGGCTTCGATTTCGTACTGCATCAACTCTGGAATTCCTTGGTACTGGCACTCGATATCGATCCACTGCAGGCACATGACTAACCTGCCGGTGGTAACGAATGGCTCGGTATTTTAGCTCTTCCAATGTCGCCGAACCAATTAGCACCGCCGGGTCATAACCGCTATTTCTTACTAAGTCAATGGTGATATCCACCAAATCATTTTCAGTGATATTACCTAACTGCGCTATCCCATGAAGATTCAGGATAAATCTGTGCAGCAACTCTGATTCGGGGTCCCATCTAGCTCGGCGCAGCCTTGTGTAGACCTCCTCCAAACTAGTAGCCGCGGCAAATTCCCGAATAAGCATTTCTTTTAATTCTTCAAATGTTCGGGCTCGCACTGTTCGTAAGAATGCCCGAGCTGTGCCAGTGAGGGATCTTCTTAAGTAAATTAACCTCTCTTCACCCTGAATTCCAGCCAGACTGAGTATCTCCTCCAAATATTCACATTCGACGACATATGCAGCAAATGAGCCTATAAATAGATGCTGCAGAATATTCAACAGCATAAGTCACTTATATTCCCCTACGATTTCCAAATCATCCTTCAAATCCTCTCTTTTGCATGCCATCCATACCCCTAAACCTTAAGCCATAGCTTATATGTCAATGTTTTTATTTATTGATTGTTATTTATTAATCTTTTTGTTACTTTTTTCATTTGTTTGTTACTTATTTAACTTGTTTGCTTTTACTTTTTACTTCACTTTACTTTTCCATTTTATTTTTATTTTGTTATTTTATATAAGATTTTGTACCTTGTTTGGTGAATTAATAAAATAAAAATAAAATAAAATAAAACTCTTCAAAGAATCTATTAATATGCTGGTATGCGTTATCGCCAGTACTCTAGAAGGGCCGCCTGCAATTCCAAGAAGGTCATCTGTCTTCCTTCCCTCGGTCGTGCGGCATGAAATTCAATCTCCGGCTGCTCGGACTCAGCATCTTGGATCAATGCGGCTACTACGTCGGCTGGCATCGGCAACTGATCTACTCTCAGCGGTTCTCTTGCTTCTGCATTTTCCCTTTGTCGAAGGATATTCCCGTCAGCTTTAGTCTCTTGGACAGCTTTCTTCACCGCGGCTTCCAACTCAAGTATCTCCAATTGCAATTTCAACTTCTTTTTAATCTCTTCCAGAACTAGCACTTCATTTCGTCTATTCTCGTTCTGTTTACCAGACGCCTTCAGTACCTCAAAATCCGTTTTCCAATCATCAACTTCTATTTTGCCTATGTCTACTTTCTCAACAGCGAATTCCCTTCGGGTGTTCCATAAATCATCTACCATTAACTTATCTCCGCGGCAATCCGGAATTACTTCAATAACTGCGGCTTTCACTCGGTGATCAAATACTCCTTCGGTAGCGGCAACGGCAGCTTCACATCGGTTGTCTGTTCCTATAACAGAAGCTTCCTCACACTCATCTAGCAAAATTTTCTCAGCAGCGGCTTCATCTTCATACTTTGCTAATTCACATATGGCGGCGACGGCGGCATCTTCATTCCTATGCTCACGAATGGCTGCGGCTTCATCAATTTGTGATAGCACTTCCTCGGTGACAGCAACATCTTCACTTATATCCGCGTTATCTACAACCCTTCAGTAACGGCGGCGTCTCGACGGCGGCTTCGAGCCATTTCGGTAGCAGCTTCTGCTTCATACATCCGGCTAGGGTTCCGTAACTTCGGGATGGCCCCCTTTTTCGGATTGGAGCGTTGTTGCATGATTTTATGCTTCGATTTAAAATATTCGAGTTACAACCCCACACCTGAAGTTAAAATATCAAAAGTCTTCAAATATATTTGATACACACTATTTCTTTATCAATCGAATCTATTCAACAACCACTTTCGATCACAATGCGTAATACAATTCAATACAATACAATACAACAAAGCGCGTCACTCTTCTTCTTCCTCTAACATGACTCATCCCCCGAAGTAAGTCGCTAGTGGAATTGCCCATTCCACCTTTTTCCCTCTGCGGGTGAGTGCGTTTAATGTATTTTCCTTCGATGACCGATCCTCAGGGACTATTTCCTCAGACCGTTCTGGTTGGATCTTACAATATACATAATACAAAGAATGGCCCTTTTATTGATTTCCATTTTAGTTTTAAACAAAATTAGATTAGTGTGCCAACACAGTTATGAAGGAACATGGAAGACTATGAACCTGCTGCTTATTTAATGTCTGAGATTGGGGCATTGGAGCGGAATCGAAAGCATTTTCGAATGAGGTTATATTATGTTTGTTTCCGAATCCGAGCTGGAGGCATACAATAAGCGCGTTTTAGTCTGGAACATACTTTTACGGGAGCCTGTTTGAAAAAAACGACATAAAAAAAACGCCTCGCCGGGGGGCTTTGCCCCCCTGGAGTATGTTCCATATTTTTCATGTTTTATCCTGGTAAAAATGCGAATCGTGAAGCGATTCGGACATGTCCAGGGGGGCGAAGCGCAAGTGAGAGTCCAGGGGGGCAAAGCCCCCCGACGAGGCGCGTAACGCCAAGTTTTTTTGCAACTCAATAGAGTTCTAGTTAGCTGCATTGAAAGCAACAAAATCCTGCTTTAGTGATCACTGAGACGGATTTTTGGGTGGGAAACGTATTTGAGAAAGAAACTTCATGGATTGACAAGACAGTGGGAAATGGTTTAGGGTGCAACCGCTATAGGTTTCCATGTACGCTGACGGTTTGGTGAAATTTAAACGAGTTTTAAAAGATTTGCAAAACAGCGTTAGACTACTGATACCATGCTGGTATAAATACCAGGTTGAGAATCTTTGTATCGATACCACGTTATTCATATATTGTGAGGGTGATACACTGCGTCTGCGTGGTATTGTGTGACATCACCTGTCAAAAGTGAAAATTGTCAAATTAAGTGTATAGCGCAAAGTGATATGGAATCAGAAAAGCGATTATTGCAATTATTAGCAAGTTTGCTTCAATTACAGCTCCAAGCTGAGGCATTAGCTGTCGAAAGAAAACGCCTAATCGAAATGGCGAGTTGAGCCCACCGTTGGAGTAAAATATTTTGACGACGAGCTTTGATACTGTTGCTGAAAAAGCGCAGAGCCCGGCTTGTTTGGACAAGAGTAAATATAAAATCAATTCACACTTTGTATCGCAAACTAACAAAATATTGTTAAGGTGGAGAGTTCAACCTTCTGGGAGGAATCTGTTCCACGTTTTAGCGAAAAACAGTCATGACCACATCAGACTTTAATAATTTTATCATATTTTCTTATTGCCATTTTGAACTGAATCAAAACAAATTAGTCGCTCATTTACAAAATGCGGAAAAATAGTAATTGCCTTGGACGAAACTGAATGAAAAGTGAAGTAGCAAAATGAATATGCAAACATTATGGCGATAAACCCATCATTACATTATTTTAAATTAAAACTTATAAAGTATTTGTGCTAGTCTAACTATTGTTGTTAAAAATGGAACTTTCAAAAGACTTTCGGAGCATATGTAGTTAAAAAAAAAAATTTAGAATGCGGGCTGCGTCTACAGAAAATGAAACGTTTCATGAACATGAATTTTAAATCATCTTTCTACAGCGTAACCATGAATTTAGCTGTAGCTAATAAGTGCAAGACGCCAACGTTCTTGATAGGCAAGAGGTATTAGACCTCTCGTTTGTTTCTAACAATGCAATGCACCTAGTGAAGAAGTGGAATGTCCTAACAGGGACTCCGTCTTCTGACCGTAGACACAAAGCCTTCGAACTAGTAATGGCATAAAAATTGTCAAGTAGAGGCATCCAAAGTACGCGGCCTCGGAAGTCCATTCAAATTGCCTTATAGCGGGCCTTTGTGGCCTGCATTTAAATTACACCATAAAGATGAAATTAGAAGACACGATGGGTTAAGTCACCAGGACAATCTTCGAGCCTTACCAAGACAACTGTCCGAAAAAACTAGATGCACCAAAACGGGGGTGTCCTCGTGGAACAGGGAGTTAAAAATGGCTCCTCCATGCATCCGCAAAAATAGCCCTTTTATCCATTTTAATCTCGATATGTCACTTTCACAATGAAATCCTTCTGTGACATTTGTCAATGAATTTTATATACTGGAGAGTTGGGTTACAATACTCACCACTGGCTGGAAAATGGCTCTGCTGGCAGTAAAATCTTCGCTTAATCGGGTAAAATTCAGCCGGTATCTATACCGTCCAAAGGCGTAGATACCCTGTATGTATCGCTTTGCCGAGCTGGTATTAGCTCAGAACTGGCTGATACACTGGTGATATGCACGATACCATGGTATTCATACCAGCAGTGTGTCAGTAGTCTTAGATAATTTACCTGCTGAATTAGCGTTGCACATCATGATGCTTTAAAAAATTACTGTGAAACCAGCAACTTAAATGAATGCAGCAATCTGCTTGATGTGAATTGAAATATCCTTTTGCGAATTTTGATTCGCAAAAAAATATTTCATAGCATGTTTTCTCAATCGTTTTCAGACATTCTATTTTTACAACTAACAATTTTTGTTCTTATTTCTTCGTTTGCTGAGCATTTTCACCTTGTCACTGCTATCCGTTGCCTTGATTCATGGCCGCTTCCTGATGGAATCTCGTTCAAATTTTCGCTAATTCTTAACGGGGTTTTTCACGTTTTTATCACTTTTCAGTGAAGTAGGGTATTCCACAGCCTAAGAGAATGATGGGATCAGAGAAACAGATCTATACGTTTTGTTCGTTAATGGAACGCCGTCTTTTGTTGTGCTGTTTTGTTGCTCTGATAGATCAACTTATTTCCCTGTACTGCGCATTACATTGTACACATATAGTAAATGTATTGCACCGCTTCTATCTCAGCAAACGAAAACTTTTAGATTGAAATCGTTCAATTATTTAATAATCGTATAATAATAAATTTTCTTTAATATGTTTTCACAGGATGATTTGAAATATATTTTTTGCCACCGGTTTTTATTGGCGGTCGCATACTATTTAATTTATCTGCAATCCTTTGCTATTGTGCATTGAAATTTTCTTTTAACTGAAAACCCTTTGTTTTAAAGTTCACAATTTCTTTATTTCACACAATGGATACGGTTTTACAAATGCGTACACAATGAATGCCGGTTGTCAACAGACTGCCTCACACGGCGTCATTAGCGGCGTTGCCCAATGTACTCTTCTTGTACCTTGGCAGGGTGCGTTCGGTATTATAACGTCGGACTCAGGCGGTCGGTCCTGACTAGCGTTTTCTGTTGTCGATTTTTGCTGTGCCTTACAACTCGGCCAACCTGACAATCGATCGTCTTCGATCGGGGAATTAATCATTCTGGATGTGACCTCGGAGTCTGCGGTGGTGACATCTTCTTCATCTAGATATTCGGCATCCCATTCGCTCTCGTCCAACCATTCTTCATTCGCGTATTCTTCATTTTCATAGTCGTCTTGATCAGCATCGTCGGGTATATTTTCAATGAAATTGTCTTGTTCTATATTGGGAGGAATTTGATTTGATGCGGGGTTTGCTGTCCATCTCCTCAATCTGCCTGCCTCTACGACACCATCATAAGGAAGTTGTGATTGTTGGCAATCCTGAATATCTCTAATAACATATCGATCATTGCCTAATACCTTGTGTATAACATATGGGCCGCGAAACTTCGGCATTAGTTTTTTATTGTAGCCAGGTGTAGTATCAACATTCCTTATGACTACAAAATCTCCACATTTATAGAGCCTAGCAGGTTTACTGCGCCGACTAAAATACTCAGCATTATAAACTTGGGATTTTTTTATATTTTCTGCGGCAGTTCTTCGGACATGTCTTAGATTGATTTGTCCATGATCCAATTTTTCCTCCAAATATTCATCCAGCTCATTGACCTCAGGGCCCCGTTGGTTAACTCCAAAAAGCAACTGGCTGGGAGTATGGCCCGTGGTGGCGTGAACTGAATTGTTCATCGCATATTCAACTTCTGCCAATCTCGAGGACCAATCAGCGTGGTCAATCTCATTCGTCAATTTTCCCAGCATGGTTTTCAAAGTTCTATTGACCCTTTCCACTTGACCATTCGCTTGTGGGGAAGCAGTAGCTACTTGAATATGATGTACTTTGTTTTTCCCTAGAAAATTAGCGAAGTCCAATGAGGTAAAACAAGTGCCTCGGTCCGAAATAATTCTCCGCGGTCTACTATAGTAGCTAAAATATTTATCCAGGGCAGCGATGACTTCTTTTGTACTGGTACTGTTGGTTGGATAAAGCTTGACGTATTTTGTAAATGCATCAACAACTACCAAAATGTGCTTCCTCTTTGATTTCAATGAAGGTAGAGGTCCAAAATGGTCTACATGAATGGTGTCAAAAGGCTGCGGTTTCTTCGGGATATTGTGTAGGTTTCGTTCATTTGTACTGGTCGGGAGAGAGTACATAATACATGGAATGCAATTACTTATAAATTCCGTAACTTTACTTCTAATTCCCGGGAACCAGTATCGAGATTTTATTTTTGAACAGGTTTTCTCTACTCCCTGATGACATAATAGTTCGTGGGTTATTCTAATGATATTATTTTCCATGGCAGCGGGCACGTATAATAAAGGATTCTGGCCATTTTTTTTTCGAAACATTAATCCATCAATTAACTCATAATCATTCAAGGTTACTTCCTGCAATTTCTCCTTCAATTGATTTTTAGCTTATATTGCCTATAATAAATGATTAAAAGACTTCGTTTATTTGTGGAACATTAATCAGTTTTGATCATATAAACTTTTTATTTATGAAACATTAATCAGTTTAAATTGTTATAATTAATAATTCAATATTAAATATTTTTCTCAGTAACAATTCTCAACAAGCAAGAACAACAACATTTCTCCTAAAATTTTATTGACATCTTTTTTTATTATTATTTTCTTAATCATTTTTAAACTAAGCCTACTTGATGTGTGAATTTTGATGTGGTGTGTATGATGTCAAGTAGTGTGGTGAGTTGTGGAATGTAAGTGAGATAAGTGTAGGTGTTTATGTATCCACAATACTCCCCTGCCAGCGTTTTACGCGTTATCGCGCGGCGTAGGAGAGTGGCACCTTTGTGGTTCGCCCAGCTAGAGAGACGTACGGAGCGAATGTAACTTTCCTCGCTGGTCTCTTTTCGGGAGCTGGAGGCAGTAATGGTGCAGTCGAGGTTGCTGATGCTTGCTGGTTACTGGAAGAATTGTCAACAGGTTCCGTAGAGGATGACGAGTAACAAGGCTTGAGCCTGTTAATGGAAACATTGACGGATTTGTTTCTGATTTCCAGAGTGTAATAGTTAATATGTCTGGCTAGGACTTTGAAAGGACCGTCGTACGGTGGAATGAGTGGTGGACGAACAGAATCGACTCTGACGAAGACATGGGAGCAAGAGTCGAGTTGCTTGAAGATGAATATCTTCGGAGTTGTGTGATGTTTAGCATCAACCGGTCGAAGTTTTGCCATTGTAGCCGTTAGTTCTGTGGCAAAGTCTGATTGGCTAATCTTCCTAGGATTTTCTTGAAGAAAATAACTAGGAAGACGCAGGTTTTCTCCGTACAGGAGTTGTGCCGGTGATGCTTTGAATTCTTCTCGGATTAGAGATCGTAATCCAAGAAGAATTAGGGGAAGTGTTCTAGTCCAAGAAACATCGTTGTGAGCCATGATAGCCGATTTAAGAGTACGATGCCATCTTTCTAAGAAACCGTTGGCCTGAGGGTGGTACGCTGTGGTACGATTGCGTTCGAAGCCCAAGAGTCGACCAAGCTCAGCATGGAGCGCTGACTCGAATTGTCTGCCCTGGTCGGTGACAATGTATTGGGGAACTCCAAATCTAGCAATCCAGGTGCTTAGTAAAGCAGTAGCACAGTCATTGGCAGTAATGCTGGCTAAAGGAATTGCTTCAGGCCAACGTGTGAAACGGTCAATTATGGTGAGACAGTAAGTGTATCCCTGCGAGTGTGTTAGGGGACCAACTATGTCGATGTGAATGACCTTAAAACGTTCGGAGACCGTAGGAAAGGTCGATACAGGTTTGCTCACATGTCTGGTTATCTTGCATTTTTGACAAGATAGACATTCTCGGGCCCAAGTGGCAATGTCCTTGTTCATCGAAGGCCAGAAGAATTTAGTTGCAATGTGCTTTCTTGTAGCACGAATACCAGGGTGAGCGATATTATGTTCTGAGTTGAACACCTGTTTCCTGAACGTGTGAGAAATATAAGGTCGTATGGTTGGGCCAGACACTTCACAAAAAATGTCGACGTTGGTGCCAAATATTGGTTGTTTTTTTAAAACAAATTTAGAGTCCTTTAGAACCTTCTGAAACTCTGCGTCCGATGCTTGGGACGAGGCGATTGCGGCAAAGTCGAGAGTACTAGGAAGAATGATTTCTTCTAGACGAGAGAGTGCGTCAGCAACAACGTTGTTGCAACCAGAGACATGCCGAATGTCAGAAGTGAACTCACTTATATAACTTAGATGTCTAAGTTGACGAGGTGTGGCCTTTTCTGGCTTTTGTTTAAAAGCAAAAGTCAGTGGTTTGTGGTCGGTGTATAGAGTGAACCTTTGGGCTTCCAAAAAGTATCGGAAATAACGAATGCCCTGATAAGCCGCTAAGAGTTCGCGGTCGTATGCACTATACTTTCTTTGTGCGTCGCTTAATTTGGCCGAGTAAAAACCAAGGGGTTGCCAAGAGCCTTGACATTTTTGCTGCAGAGCAGCCCCGATGGCGGAATCGGAAGCGTCTACGAATAGACCAAGCTCGGCGTTTGAGTCCGGAAAGGACAATAGAGTGGCTTCTGTTAAACCAGTCTTGACTTGGTCAAAAGCCTTGCTAGCTTCCATTGACCAGTCGATTGTCTTAGCACCATCTTTCTTAGAGCCACAAAGATAGGCGTTGAGTGGTTGCTGCATCTCAGCTGTGTGAGGAAGAAAGCGACGATAAAAGTTGACCATCCCCAAAAATCTTCTTAGGTCTTTAACCGTCTTGGGGAGTTTAGCTGTTGAAATTGCCTCAACCCGATCTGGGGAGGGCTTAATACCTTTCGGCGAAACCTTATGACCTAAGAATTTGATTGAAGGTCGAAGGAAATGGCATTTCTCCATGTTGATAATAAGACCATGGTCCGCTAATCTTTTGAAAATTTGTTCTAAGTGAACAAGATGCTCTTCTTCGGAAGTCGAAGCTACCAAAATGTCGTCGAGGTAGATAAAACAGAATTTTAATCCGTGTAGGACTTCATGTATGAAGCGTTGGAACGATTGTGCCGCATTGCAAAGTCCGAAAGTCATTCGGGTGAACTCAAAGAGTCCGAAAGGTGTGCAGATGGCGGTCTTTGGAATATCGTTCGGCTCGACTGGAATTTGATGGTAGGCCTTAGTCAGGTCTATGGTGGAAAATATATTTTTGCCATGTAATTCATGACAGAAGTCTTGAATAATGGGGATCGGATATCTATCCGGGACGGTTATGGCGTTAAGGCGTCTGTAATCGCCGCAAGGACGCCATTCCCCATTAGCCTTGCGTACCATGTGTAGCGGAGAAGACCAGCTGCTATTTGAGGGGCGGCGAATTCCCTGTTGTAGCAGGAAATCGAATTCCTTTTTGGCCGCCACGAGCTTATCTGGTGCAAGTCGACGTGGTCTCGATACTATCGGAGGGCCTGTGGTCAAAATGTGGTGTGTCACCTTATGTTTACAGGGTTGTGAGAACCCTGTGTTTACCGTGATGGCATGGTATTTGTTGAGAAGGGCATGTATCCGTGGATCTGAGGTTTGCTCAAACAAAACACTAAGTTTTGGACCTTTGTACGAAGTGTACGTGCCTTTCGATGAAAGAGAAGTAAGAGGATCCACAAGGATAGCATTTGCCAAGTCGACGACTAGCCCATAGTGGCAGAGAAAGTCTGCGCCTAAAATGGGTCTAGAGACATCGGCAATGATAAAATCTCATGAAAACTCACGACGGAGTCCCAGATCTAGTTTGATCACCTTTCGTCCATAGGTGTTGATGGTCGACTGGTTTGCCGCGGCAAGTCGCATACCAGAAGGTGGAAGTTTTCCGGTAGAAGGTGCTGGAAGCAC
>CAXBUK010000018.1:0-172500 GCA_963978885.1 Nemotelus pantherinus
TTAGATTCTCTCACTATCTCACCCTTAGACCCTCTCACTATCTCACCCTTAGACCCTCTCACTATCTCACCCTTAGACCCTCTCACTATCTCACCCTTAGACCCTCTCACTATCTCACCCTTAGACCCTCTCACTATCTCACCCTTAGACCCTCTCACTATCTCACCCTTAGACCCTCTCACTATCTTACCCTTAGACCCTCTCACTATCTCACCCTTAGACCCTCTCACTATCTCATCCTTTGACCCTCTCACTATCTCACCCTTAGACCCTCTCACTATCTCACCCTTAGACCCTCTCACTATCTCACCCTTAGACCCTCTCACTATCTCACCCTTAGACCGTCTCACTATCTCACCCTTAGACCCTCTCGCTATCTCACCCTTAGACCCTCTCACTATCTCACCCTAACACCCTCTCACTATCTCACCCTTAGACCCTCTCACTATCTCACCCTTAGACCCTCTCACTATCTCACCCTTAGACCCTCTCGCTATCTCACCCTTAGACTCTCTCACTATATCACCCTTAGACCCTCTCACTATCTCTACCTTAGACCCTCTCACTATCTCACCCTTAGACCCTCTCACTATCTCACCCTTAGACCGTCTCACTATCTCACCCTTAGACCCTCTCACTATCTCACCCTTAGACCCTCTCACTATCTCACCCTTAGACCCTCTCACTATCTCACCCTTAGACCCTCTCACTACCTCACCCTTAGACCCTCTCACTATCTCACCCTTAGACCCTCTCACTATCTCACCCTTAGACCCTCTCACTATCTCACCCTTAGACCCTCTCACTATCTCACCTTTAGACCCTCTCACTATCTCACCCTTAGACCCACTCACTATCTCACCCTTAGACCCTCTCACTATCTCACCCTTAGACCCTCTCACTATCTCACCCTTAGACCCTCTCACTATCTCACCCTTAGAACCTCTCACCATCTCGCCCTTAGACCCTCTCACTATCTCACCCTTAGACCCTCTCACTATCTCACCCTTAGACCCTCTCACTATCTCACCCTTAGATTCTCTCACTATCTCGCCCTTAGACCCTCTCACTATCTCACCCTTAGACCCTCTCACTATCTCACCCTTAGACCCTCTCACTATCTCACCCTTAGACCCTCTCACTATCTCACCCTTAGACCCTCTCACTATCTCACTCTTAGACCCTCTCACTATCTCACCCTTAGACCCTCTCATTATCTCACCCTTAGACCCTCTCACTATCTCACCCTTAGATCCTCTCACTATCTCACCCTTAGACCCTCTTACTATCTCACCCTTAGACCCTCTCACTATCTCACCCTTAGACCCTCTCACTATCTCACCCTTAGACCCTCTCACTATCTCACCCTTAGACCCTCTCACTATCTCACCCTTAGACCCTCTCACTATCTCACCCTTAGACCCTCTCACTATCTCACCCTTAGACCCTCTCACTATCTCACCCTTAGACCCTCTCACTATCTCACCCTTAGACCTTCTCACTATCTCACACTTAGACCATCTCACTATCTCACCCTTAGACCGTCTCACTATCTCACCCTTAGACCCTCTCACTATCTCACCCTTAGACCCTCTCACTATCTCACCCTTATACCCTCTCACTATCTCACCCTTAGACCCTCTCACTATCTCACCCTTAAACCCACTCACTATCTCTACCTTAGACCCTCTCACTATCTCACCCTTAGACCCTCTCACTATCTCACACTTAGACCCTCTCACTATCTCACCCTTACACCCTCTCACTATCTCACCCTTAGACCCTCTCACTATCTCACCCTTAGACCCTCTCACTATCTCACCCTCAGACCCTCTCACTATCTCACCATTAGACCCTCTCACTATCTCACCCTTAGAACCTCTCACTATCTCACCCTTAGACCCTCTCACTATCTCACACTTAGACCCTCTCACTATCTCACTCTTAGACCGTCTCACTATCTCACCCTTAGACCCTCTCACTATCTCACCCTGAGACCCTCTCACTATCTCACCCTTAGACCCTCTCACTATCTCACCCTTAGACCCTCTCACTATCTCACCCTTAGACCCTCTCACTATCTCACCCTTAGACCCTCTCACTATCTCACCCTTAGATCCTCTCACTATCTCACCCTTAGACCCTCTCACTATCTCACCCTTAGACCCTCTCACTATCTCACCCTTAGACCCTCTCACTATCTCACCCTTAGACCCTCTCACTATCTCACCCTTAGACCCTCTCACTATCTCACCCTTAGACCCTCTCACTATCTCACCCTTTGACCCTCTCACTATCTCACCCTTAGACCCTCTCACTATCTCACCCTTAGACCCTCTCACTATCTCACCCTTAGACCCTCTCACTATATCACCCTTAGACCCTCTCACTATCTCACCCTTAGACCCTCTCACTATCTCACCCTTAGACCCTCTCACTATCTCACCCTTAGACCCTCTCACTATCTCACCCTTAGAACATCACACTATCTCACCCTTAGACCCTCTCACTATCTCACCCTTAGACCCTCTCACTCTCTCACCTTAGACCCTCTCACTATCTCACCCTTAGACCCTCTCACTATCTCACCCTTAGACCCTCTCACTATATCACCCTTAGACCCTCTCACTATCTCACCCTTAGAACGTCTCACTATCTCACCCTTAGACCCTCTCGCTATCTCACCCTTAGACCCTCTCACTATCTCACCCTAAGACCCTCTCACTATCTCACCCTTAGACCCTCTCACTATCTCACCCTTAGACCCTCTCACTATCTCACCCTTAGACCCTCTCACTATCTCACCCTTAGACCCTCTCACTATCTCACCCTTAGACCATCTCACTATCTCACCCTTAGACCCTCCCACTATCTCACCCTTAGACCCTCTCACTATCTCACCCTTAGACCCTCTCACTATCTCACCCTTAGACCCTCTCACTATCTCACCCTTAGACCCTCTCACTATCTCACACTTAGACCCTCTCACTATCTCACCCTTAGACCCTCTCACTATCTCACCCTTAGACCCTCTCACTATCTCACCCTTAGACCCTCTCACTATCTCACCCTTAGACCCTCTCACTATCTCACCCTTAGACCCTCTCACTATCTCACCCTTAGACCCTCTCATTATCTCACCCTTAGACCCTCTCACTATCTCACCCTTAGACCCTCTCACTATATCACCCTTGGACCCTCTCACTATCCCACACTTAGACCCTCTCACTATCTCACCCTTAGACCGTCTCATTATCTCACCCTTAGACCCTCTCACTATCTCACCCTTAGACCCTCTCACTATCTCACCCTTAGACCCTCTCACTATCTCACCCTTAGACCCTCTCACTATCTCACCCTTAGACCCTCTCACTATCTCACCCTTTGACCCTCTCACTATCTCACCATTAGACCCTCTCACTATCTCACCCTTAGACCCTCTCACTATCTCACCCTTAGACCCTCTCACTAAATCACCCTTAGACCCTCTCACTATTTATTTATTTATTTATTTATTTATTTATTTATTGTCTAAATCCACAGAACAAATCCAATTATTGATTAGACAAGAAGAAAAAATAAAAATAAATACAAGTATATAAAATATGTAAGAAAAAGAAAATAATATGAAAACCAAGAAAATTAATATGAAACTATCATGAAACCAAGAAAATTAATAAATTCAGAATGAAGTAATAATACAAAAAAGAATAAAAAGCAAATCGATCGGAAAAGAAACAAACAAAATGAGTAAAATTAGGACATATTATGATTATATGAGATAACGTTATTTTTTAAATTATTTTTAAACACAGATAACGTTTGTGGCAGAGGACCAAGGTTAAGGCTATTGTGTTGACGAGGCAAACGCAAGAGGGGGGAAAAGAAATAGGTGTCGGTCCGGGCAAATGCAACATTAAAGGCAAATAATGTTCTATTAAGACGGCCCGGTTCCCTAACTGAAAGTTGAATGCTGGGGTCAACCAATATACTGCCTTTAAAAAGTTTAAAAAGGAGGCACTCGTCGAGGAACACTCTGCGTGACTCAAGGGAAGGAATTTGAAGGATGGAGAGGCGCATACTGTAATCACAATATGGAATACTGTACTTATAGAACAACGAGCGAGTGAATCGGCGTTGCACGGATTCAACCGCATCGATCAAGTATCTATAATGTGGACACCAAATTTGGCAACAGTATTCAAGAACACTACGGACAAAGGAAAAAAACAGATAAAGAGAAGTGGAAAGATTAACAAAACGTTTAGAGGATCTGATGATGAAGCCGGAAAAACGAGAAGCCTTGGCAGTGACGTGAAGAATATGCAAGTCAATCTATCTCACCCTTAGACCCTCTCACTATCTCACCCTTAGACCCTCTCACTATCTCACCCTTACACCCTCTCACTATCTCACCCTTAGACCCTCTCACTATCTCACCCTTAGACCCTCTCACTATCTCACCCTTAGACCCTCTCACTATCTCACCCTTAGACCCTCTCACTATTTCACCCTTAGACCCTCTCACTATCTCACCCTTAGACCCTCTCACTATCTCACCCTTAGACCCTCTCACTATCTCACCCTTAGACCCTCTCACTATCTCACCCTTAGACCCTCTAACTATCTCACCCTTAGACCCTCTCACTATCTCACCCTTAGACCCTCTCACTTTCTTACCCTTAGACCCTCTCACTATCTCACCCTTAGACCCTCTCACTATCTCATCCTTTGACCCTCTCACTATCTCACCCTTAGACCCTCTCACTATCTCACCCTTAGACCCTCTCACTATCTCACCCTTAGACCCTCTCACTATCTCACCCTTAGACTATCTCACTATCTCACCCTAAGACACTCTCATTATCTCACCCTTAGACCCTCTCACTATCTCACCCTTAGACCCTCTCACAATCTCACCATTAGACCATCTCATTATCTCACCCTTAGACCCTCTCACTATCTCACCCTTAAACCATCTCACTATCTCACCCGTAGACCCTCTCACTATCTCACCCTTAGACCCTCTCACTATCTCACCCTTAGACCCTCTCACTATCTCACCCTTAGACCCTCTCACTATCTCACCCTTAGACCCTCTCACTATCTCACCCTTAGACCCTCTCACTATCTCACCCTTAGATCCTCTCACTATCTCACCCTTAGACCCTCTCACTATCTCACCCTTAGACCCTCTCACTATCTCACCCTTAGACCCTCTCACTATCTCACCCTTAGACCCTCTCACTATCTCACCCTTAGACCCTCTCACTATCTCACCCTTAGACCCTCTCACTATCTCACCCTTTGACCCTCTCACTATCTCACCATTAGACCCTCTCACTATCTCACCCTTAGACCCTCTCACTATCTCACCCTTAGACCCTCTCACTAAATCACCCTTAGACCCTCTCACTATCTCACCCTTAGACCCTCTCACTTTCTCACCCTTAGACCCTCTCACTATCTCACCCTTACACCCTCTCACTATCTCACCCTTAGACCCTCTCACTATCTCACCCTTAGACCCTCTCACTATCTCACCCTCAGACCCTCTCACTATCTCACCCTTAGACCCTCTCACTATCTCACCCTTAGAACCTCTCACTATCTCACCCTTAGACCCTCTCACTATCTCACACTTAGACCCTCTCACTATCTCACCCTTAGACCGTCTCACTATCTCACCCTTAGACCCTCTCACT
This sequence comes from Nemotelus pantherinus, assembly GCA_963978885.1. Taxonomy (NCBI): domain Eukaryota; kingdom Metazoa; phylum Arthropoda; class Insecta; order Diptera; family Stratiomyidae; genus Nemotelus; species Nemotelus pantherinus. The sequence continues at coordinate 5,706 of CAXBUK010000018.1, forward strand.
ATCTCACCCTTAGACCCTCTCACTATCTCACCCTTAGACCCTCTCACTATCTCACCCTTAGACCCTCTCACTATCTCACCCTTAGACCCTCTCACTATCTCACCCTTAGACCCTCTCACTATCTCACCCTTAGATCCTCTCACTATCTCACCCTTAGACCCTCTCACTATCTCACCCTTAGACCCTCTCACTATCTCACCCTTAGACCCTCTCACTATTTCACCCTTAGACCCTCTCACTATCTCACCCTTAGACCCTCTCACTATCTCACCCTTAGACCCTCTCACTATCTCACCCTTTGACCCTCTCACTATCTCACCCTTAGACCCTCTCACTATCTCACCCTTAGACCCTCTCACTATCTCACCCTTAGACCCTCTCACTATATCACCCTTAGACCCTCTCACTATCTCACCCTTAGACCCTCTCACTATCTCACCCTTAGACCCTCTCACTATCTCACCCTTAGACCCTCTCACTATCTCACCCTTAGAACATCTCACTATCTCACCCTTAGACCCTCTCACTATCTTACCCTTAGACCCTCTCACTATCTCACCCTTAGACCCTCTCACTATCTCACCCTTAGATCCTCTCACTATCTCACCCTTAGACCCTCTCACTATCTCACCCTTAGACCCTCTCACTATCTCACCCTTAGACCCTCTCACTATCTCACCCTTAAACCATCTCACTATCTCACCCTTAGACCCTCTCACTATCTCACCCTTAGACCCTCTCACTATCTCACCCTTAGACCCTCTCACTATCTCACCCTTAGACCCTCTCACTATCTCACCCTTAGACCCTCTCACTATCTCACCCTTAGACCCTCTCACTATCTCACCCTTAGACCCTCTCACTAACTCACCCTTAGACCCTCTCACTATCTCACCCTTAGACCCTCTCACTATCTTACCCTAAGACCCTCTCACTATCTCACCCTTAGACCCTCTCACTATCTCATCCTTTGTTCTCTCACTATCTCACCCTTAGACCCTCTCACTATCTCACCCTTAGACCCTCTCACTATCTCACCCTTAGACTATCTCACTATCTCACCCTTAGACACTCTCATTATCTCACCCTTAGACCCTCTCACTATCTCACCCTTAGACCCTCTCACAATCTCACCCTTAGACCATCTCACTATCTCACCCTTTGACCCTCTCACTATCTCACCCTTAGACCATCTCACTATCTCACCCTTAGACCCTCTCACTATCTCACCCTTAGACCCTCTCACTATCTCACCCTTAGACCCTCTCACTATCTCACCCTTAGACCCTCTCACTATCTCACCCTTAGACCCTCTCACTATCTCACCCTTAGACCCACTCACTATCTCACCCTTAGACCATCTCACTATCTCACCCTTAGACACTCTCACTATCTCACCCTTAGACCCTCTCACTATCTCACCCTTAGACCCTCTCTTTATCTCACCCTTAGACCCTCTCACTATCTCACCCTTAGACCCTCTCACAATCTCACCCTTAGACAATCTCACTATCTCACCCTAAGACCCTCTCACTATCTCACCCTTAGACCGTCTCACTATCTCACCCTTAGCCCCTCTCACTATCTCACCCTTAGACCCTCTCACTATCTCACCGTTAGACCCTCTCACTATCTCACCCTTAGACCCTCTCACTATCTCACCCTTAGACCCTCTCACTATCTCACCCTTAGACCCTCTCACTATCTCATCCTTAGACCCTCTCACTATCTCACCCTTAGACCCTCTCACTATCTCACCCTTAGACCCTCTCACTATCTCACCCTTAGACTATCTCACTATCTCACCCTTAGACACTCTCATTATCTCACCCTTAGAGTCTCTCACTATCTCACCCTTAGACCCTCTCACAATCTCACCCTTAGACCATCTCACTATCTCACCCTTAGACCCTCTCACTATCTCACCCTTAAACCATCTCACTATCTCACCCTTAGACCCTCTCACTATCTCACCCTTAGACCCTCTCACTATCTCACCCTTAGACCCTCTCACTATCTCACCCTTAGACCCTCTCACTATCTCACCCTTAGACCCTCTCACTATCTCACCCTTAGACCCTCTCACTATCTCACCCTTAGATCCTCTCACTATCTAACCCTTAGACCCTCTCACTATCTCACCCTTAGACCCTCTCACTATCTCACCCTTAGACCCTCTCACTATCTCTACCTTAGACCCTCTCACTATCTCACCCTTAGACCCTCTCACTATCTCACCCTTAGACCCTCTCACTATCTCACCCTTTGACCCTCTCACTATCTCACCATTAGACCCTCTCACTATCTCACCCTTAGACCCTCTCACTATCTCACCCTTAGACCCTCTCACTAAATCACCCTTAGACCCTCTCACTATCTCACCCTTAGACCCTCTCACTATCTCACCCTTAGACCCTCTCACTATCTCACCCTTACACCCTCTCACTATCTCACCCTTAGACCCTCTCACTATCTCACCCTTAGACCCTCTCACTATCTCACCCTCAGACCCTCTCACTATCTCACCCTTAGACCCTCTCACTATCTCACCCTTAGAACCTCTCACTATCTCACCCTTAGACCCTCTCACTATCTCACACTTAGACCCTCTCACTATCTCACCCTTAGACCGTCTCACTATCTCACCCTTAGACCCTCTCACTATCTCACCCTTAGACCCTCTCACTATCTCACCCTTAGACCCTCTCACTATCTCACCCTAAGACCCTCTCACTATCTCACCCTTAGACCCTCTCACTATCTCACCCTTAGACCCTCTCACTATCTCACCCTTAGATCCTCTCACTATCTCACCCTTAGACCCTCTCACTATCTCACCCTTAGACCCTCTCACTATCTCACCCTTAGACCCTCTCACTATTTCACCCTTAGACCCTCTCACTATCTCACCCTTAGACCCTCTCACTATCTCACCCTTAGACCCTCTCACTATCTCACCCTTTGACCCTCTCACTATCTCACCCTAAGACCCTCTCACTATCTCACCCTTAGACCCTCTCACTATCTCACCCTTAGACCCTCTCACTATATCACCCTTAGACCCTCTCACTATCTCACCCTTAGACCCTCTCACTATCTCACCCTTAGACCCTCTCACTATCTCACCCTTAGACCCTCTCACTATCTCACCCTTAGAACATCTCACTATCTCACCCTTAGACCCTCTCACTATCTTACCCTTAGACCCTCTCACTATCTCACCCTTAGACCCTCTCACTATCTCACCCTTAGATCCTCTCACTATCTCACCCTTAGACCCTCTCACTATCTCACCCTTAGACCCTCTCACTATCTCACCCTTAGACCCTCTCACTATCTCACCCTTAAACCATCTCACTATCTCACCCTTAGACCCTCTCACTATCTCACCCTTAGACCCTCTCACTATCTCACCCTTAGACCCTCTCACTATCTCACCCTTAGACCCTCTCACTATCTCACCCTTAGACCCTCTCACTATCTCACCCTTAGACCCTCTCACTATCTCACCCTTAGACCCTCTCACTATCTCACCCTTAGACCCTGTCACTATCTCACCCTTAGACCCTCTCACTATCTTACCCTTAGACCCTCTCACTATCTCACCCTTAGACCCTCTCACTATCTCATCCTTTGACCCTCTCACTATCTCACCCTTAGACCCTCTCACTATCTCACCCTTAGACCCTCTCACTATCTCACCCTTAGACTATCTCACTATCTCACCCTTAGACACTCTCATTATCTCACCCTTAGACCCTCTCACTATCTCACCCTTAGACCCTCTCACAATCTCACCCTTAGACCATCTCACTATCTCACCCTTAGACCCTCTCACTATCTCACCCTTAGACCATCTCACTATCTCACCCTTAGACCCTCTCACTATCTCACCCTTAGACCCTCTCACTATCTCACCCTTAGACCCTCTCACTATCTCACCCTTAGACCCTCTCACTATCTCACCCTTAGACCCTCTCACTATCTCACCCTTAGACCCACTCACTATCTCACCCTTAGACCATCTCACTATCTCACCCTTAGACACTCTCACTATCTCACCCTTAGACCCTCTCACTATCTCACCCTTAGACCCTCTCTTTATCTCACCCTTAGACCCTCTCACTATCTCACCCTTAGACCCTCTCACAATCTCACCCTTAGACAATCTCATTATCTCACCCTAAGACCCTCTCACTATCTCACCCTTAGACCGTCTCACTATCTCACCCTTAGCCCCTCTCACTATCTCACCCTTAGACCCTCTCACTATCTCACCGTTAGACCCTCTCACTATCTCACCCTTAGACCCTCTCACCATCTCACCCTTAGACCCTCTCACAATGTCACCCTTAGACCATCTCACTATCTCACCCTTAGAACCTCTCACTATCTCACCCTTAGACCCTCTCACTATCTCACCCTTAGACCCTCTCATTATCTCACCCTTAGACCCTCTCACTATCTCACCCTTAGACCCTCTCACTATCTCACCCTTAGACCCTCTCACTATCTCACCCTAAGACCCTCTCACTATCTTACCCTTAGACCCTCTCACTATCTCACCCTTAGACCCTCTCACTATCTCACGCTTAGACCCTCTCACTATCTCACCCTTAGACCCTCTCACTATCTCACCCTTAGACCCTCTCACTATCTCACCCTTAGACCCTCTCACTATCTCACCCTTAGACCCTCTCACTATCTCACCCTTAGACCCTCTCACTATCTCACCCTTAGACCCTCTCAGTATCTCACCCTTAGACCCTCTCACTATCTCACCCTTAGACCCTCTCACTATCTCACCCTTAGACCCTCTCACTATCTCACCCTTAGACCCTCTCACTATCTCACCCTTAGATCCTCTCACTATCTCACCCTTAGACCCTCTCACTATCTCACCCTTAGACCCTCTCACTATCTCACCCTTAGACCCTCTCACTATTTCACCCTTAGACCCTCTCACTATCTCACCCTTAGACCCTCTCACTATCTCACCCTTAGACCCTCTCACTATCTCACCCTTTGACCCTCTCACTATCTCACCCTTAGACCCTCTCACTATCTCACCCTTAGACCATCTCACTATCTCACCCTTAGACCCTCTCACTATCTCACCCTTAGACCCTCTCACTATCTCACCCTTAGACCCTCTCACTATCTCACCCTTAGACCCTCTCACTTTCTCACCCTTAGACCCTCTCCTTATCTCACCCTTAGACCCTCTCACTATCTCACTCTTAGACCCTCTCACTATCTCACCCTTAGACCCTCTCACTATCTCACCCTTAGACCCTCTCACTATCTCACCCTTTGACCCTCTGACTATCTCACCCTTAGACCCTCTCACTATCTCACCCTTAGACAATCTCATTATCTCACCCTTAGACCCTCTCACTATCTCACCCTTAGACCCTCTCACTATCTCACCCTTAGACCCTCTCACTATCTCACCCTTAGACCCTCTCACTATCTCACCCTTAGACCCTCTCACTATCTCACCCTTAGACACTCTCACTATCTCACCCTTAGACCCTCTTACTATCTCACCCTTAGACCCTCTCACTATCTCACCCTTAGACCCTCTCAGTATCTCACCCTTAGACCCTCTCACTATCTCACCCTTAGACCCTCTCACTATCTCACCCTTAGACCCTCTCACTATCTCACCCTTAGACCCTCTCACTATCTCACCCTTAGACCCTCTCGCTATCTCACCCTTAGACCCTCTCACTATGTCACCCTTAGACCCTCTCACTATCTCACCCTTAGACCCTCTCACTATCTCACCCTTAGACCCTCTCACTATCTCACCCTTAGACCCTCTCACTATCTCACCCTTAGACCCTCTCACTATCTCACCCTTAGACCCTCTCACTATCTCACCCTTAGACCCACTCACTATCTCACCCTTAGACCCTCTCACTATCTCACCCTTAGACCCTCTCACTATCTCACCCTTAGACCCTCTCACTATCTCACCCTTAGACCCTCTCACTATCTCACCCTTAGACCCTCTCACCATCTCACCCTTAGACCCTCTCACTATCTCACCCTTAGACCCTCTCACTATCTCACCCTTAAGCCCTCTCACTATCTCACCCTTAGATTCTCTCACTATCTCACCCTTAGACCCTCTCTCTATCTCACCCTTAGACCCTCTCACTATCTTTCCCTTAGACCCTCTCACTATCTCACCCTTATACCCTCTCACTATCTCACCCCTATACCCTCTCATTATCTCACCCTTAGACCCTCTCACTATCTCACCCTTAGACCCTCTCACTATCTCACCCTTAGACCCTCTTACTATATCACCCTTAGACCCTCTCACTATCTCACCCTTAGACCCTCTCACTATCTCACCCTTAGACCCTCTCACTATCTCACCCTTAGACCCTCTCACTATCTCACCCTTAGACCATCTCACTATCTCCCCCTTTGACCCTCTCACTATCTCACCCTTAGACCCTCTCACTATCTCACCCTTAGACCCTCTCACTATCTCACCCTTAGACCCTCTCACTATCTCACCCTTAGACCCTCTCACTATCTCACCCTTAGACCCTCTCACTATCTCACCCTTAGACCCTCTCACTATTTCACCCTAAGACCCTCTCACTATCTCACCCTTAGACCCTCTCACTATCTCACCCTTAGACCCTCTCACTATCTCACCCTTAGAACCTCTCACTATTTCACCCTTAGACCCTCTCACTATCTCACCCTTAGACCCTCTCACTATCTCACCCTTAGACCCTCTCACTATCTCACCCTTAGACCCTCTCACTATCTCACACTTAGACCCTCTCACTATCTCACCCTTAGACCCTCTCACTATCTCACCCTTAGAACCTCTCACTATCTCACCCTTAGACCCTCTCACTATCTCACCCTTAGACCCTCTCACTATCTCACCCTTAGACCCTCTCACTATCTCACCCTTAGACCCTCTCACTATCTCACCCTTAGACCCTATCACTATCTCACCCTTAGACCCTCTCACTATCTCACCCTTAGACCCTCTCACTATCTCACCCTTAGACCCTCTCACTATCTCACCCTTAGACCCTCTCACTATCTCACCCTTAGACCCTCTCACTATCTCACCCTTAGACCCTCTCACTATCTCACCCTTAGACCCTCTCACTATCTCACCCTTAGACCCTCTCACTATCTGACCCTTAGACCCTCTCACTATCTCACCCTTAGACCCTCTCACTATCTCACCCTTAGACCCTCTCACTATCTCACCCTTAGACCCTCTCACTATCTCACCCTTAGATTCTCTCACTATCTCACCCTTAGACCCTCTCACTATCTCACCCTTAGACCCTCTCACTATCTCACCCTTAGACCCTCTCACTATCTCACCCTTAGACCCTCTCACTATCTCACCCTTAGACCCTCTCACTATCTCACCCTTAGACCCTCTCACTATCTCACCCTTAGACCCTCTCATTATCTCACCCTTAGACCCTCTCACTATCTCACCCTTAGAACCTCTCACTATCTCACCCTTAGACCCTCTCACTATCTCTCCCTCAGACCCTCTCACTATCTCACCCTTAGACCCTCTCACTATCTCACCCTTAGACCCTCTCACTATCTCACCCTTAGACCCTCTCACTATCTCACCCTTAGACCCTCTCACTATCTCACCCTTAGACCATCTCACTATCTCACCCTTAGACCCTCTAACTATCTCACCCTTAGACCCTCTCACTATCTCACCCTTAGACCCTCTCACTATCTCACCCTTAGACCCTCTCACTATCTCTTCCTTAGACCCTCTCAGTATCTCACACTTAGACCCTCTCACTATCTCACCCTTAGACCCTCTCACTATCTCACCCTTAGACCCTCTCACTATCTCACCCTTAGACCCTCTCACAATCTCACCCTTAGACCCTCTCACTATCTCACCCTTAGACCCTCTCACTATCTCACCCTTAGACCCTCTCACTATCTCACCCTTAGACCCTCTCACTATCTCACACTTAGACCCTCTCGATATCTCACCCTTAGACCGTCTCACTATCTCACCCTTAGACCCTCTCACTATCTCACCCTTAGACCCTCTCACTATCTCACCCTTAGACCCTCTCACTATCTCACCCTTAGACCCTTTCACTATCTCACCCTTAGACCCTCTCACTATCTCACCCTTAGACCCTCTCACTATCTCACCCTTAGACCCTCTCACTATCTCACCCTTAGACCCTCTCACTATCTCACCCTTAGACCCTCTCACTATCTCACCCTTAGACCCTCTCACTATCTCACCCTTAGACCCTCTCACTATCTCACCCTTAGACCCTCTCACTATCTCACCCTTAGACCCTCTCACTATCTCACACTTAGACCCTCTCACTATCTCACCCTTAGACCCTCTCACCATCTCACCCTGAGACCCTCTCACTATCTCACCCTTAGACCCTCTCACTATCTCACCCTTAGACCCTCTCACTATCTCACCCTTAGACCCTCTCACTATCTCACCCTTAGACCCTCTCACTATCTCACCCTTGGACCCTCTCACTATCCCACATTTAGACCCTCTCACTATCTCACCCTTAGACCGTCTCACTATCTCACCCTTAGACCCTCTCACTATCTCACCCTTAGACCCTCTCACTATCTCACCCTTAGACCCTCTCACCATCTCACCCTAAGACCCTCTCACAATGCCACCCTTAGACCATCTCACTATCTCCCCCTTAGAACATCTCACTATCTCACCCTTAGACCCTCTCACTATCTCACCCTTAGACCCTCTCATTATCTCACCCTTAGACCCTCTCACTATCTCACCCTAAGACCCTCTCACTATCTCACCCTTAGACCCTCTCACTATCTAACCCTTAGACCCTCTCACTATCTCACCCTTAGACCCTCTCACTATCTCACCCTTAGACCCTCTCACTATCTCACCCTTAGACCCTCTCACTATCTCACCCTTAGACCCTCTCACTATCTCATCCTTTGACCCTCTCACTATCTCACCCTTAGACCCTCTCACTATCTCACCCTTAGACCCTCTCACTATCTCACCCTTAGACCCTCTCACTATCTCACCCTTAAACCATCTCACTATCTCACCCTTAGACACTCTCATTATCTCACCCTTAGACCCTCTCACTATCTCACCCTTAGACCCTCTCACAATCTCACCCTTAGACCATCTCACTATCTCACCCTTAGACCCTCTCACTATCTCACCCTTAGACCATCTCACTATCTCACCCTTAGACCCTCTCACTATCTCACCCTTAGACCCTCTCACTATCTCACCCTTAGACCCTCTCACTATCTCACCCTTAGACCCTCTCACTATCTCACCCTTAGACCCTCTCACTATCTCACCCTTAGACCCTCTCACTATCTCACCCTTAGACCATCTCACTATCTCACCCTTAGACACTCTCACTATCTCACCCTTAGACCCTCTCACTATCTCACCCTTAGACCCTCTCTTTATCTCACCCTTAGACCCTCTCACTATCTCACCCTTAGACCCTCTCACTATCTCACCCTTAGACAATCTCACTATCTCACCCTAAGACCCTCTCACTATCTCACCCTTAGACCCTCTCACTATCTCACCCTTAGCCCCTCTCACTATCTCACCCTTAGACCCTCTCACTATCTCACCCTTAGACCCTCTCACTATCTCACCCTTAGACCCTCTCACCATCTCACCCTTAGACCCTCTCACAATGTCACCCTTAGACCATCTCACTATCTCACCCTTAGAACATCTCACTATCTCACCCTTAGACCCTCTCACTATCTCACCCTTAGACCCTCTCATTATCTCACCCTTAGACCCTCTCACTATCTCACCCTTAGACCCTCTCACTATCTCACCCTTAGACCCTCTCACTATCTTACCCTTAGACCCTCTCACTATCTCACCCTTAGACCCTCTCACTATCTCACCCTTAGACCCTCTCACTATCTCACCCTTAGACCCTCTCACTATCTCACCCTTAGACCCTCTCACTATCTCACCCTTAGACCCTCTCTCTTTCTCACCCTTAGACCCTCTCCTTATCTCACCCTTAGACCCTCTCACTATCTCACTCTTAGACCCTCTCACTATCTCACCCTTAGACCCTCTCACTATCTCACCCTTAGACCCTCTCACTATTTCACCCTTTGACCCTCTCACTATCTCACCCTTAGACCCTCTCACTATCTCACCCTTAGACAATCTCATTATCTCACCCTTAGACCCTCTCACTATCTCACCCTTAGACCCTCTCACTATCTCACCCTTAGACCCTCTCACTATCTCACCCTTAGACCCTCTCACTATCTCACCCTTAGACCTTCTCACTATCTCACCCTTAGACCCTCTCACTATCTCACCCTTAGACCCTCTCACTATCTCACCCTTAGACCCTCTTACTATCTCACCCTTAGACCCTCTCACTATCTCACCCTTAGACCCTCTCACTATCTCACCCTTAGACCCTCTCACTATCTCACCCTTAGACCCTCTCACTATCTCACCCTTAGACCCTCTCACTATCTCACCCTTAGACCCTTTCGCTATCTCACCCTTAGACCCTCTCACTATGTCACCCTTAGACCCTCTCACTATCTCACCCTTAGACCCTCTCACTATCTCACCCTTAGACCCTCTCACTATCTCACCCTTAGACCCTCTCACTATCTCACCCTTAGACCCTCTCACTATCTCACCCTTAGACCCTCTCACTATCTCACCCTTAGACCCACTCACTATCTCACCCTTAGACCCTCTCACTATCTCACCCTTAGACCCTCTCACTATCTCACCCTTAGACCCTCTCACTATCTCACCCTTAGACCCTCTCACTATCTCACCCTTAGACCCTCTCACTATCTCACCCTTAGACCCTCTCACTATCTCACCCTAAGACCCTCTCACTATCTCACCCTTAGACCCTCTCACTATCTCACCCTTAGACCGTCTCACTATCTCACCCTTAGACCCTCTCACTATCTCACCCTTAGACCCTCTCACTATCTCACCCTTAGACCCTCTCACTATCTCACCCTTAGACCCTCTCACTATCTCACCCTTAGACCCTCTCACTATCTCACCCTTAGACCCTCTCACTATCTCACCCTTAGAACCTCTCACTATCTAACCCTTAGACCCTCTCACTATCTCACCCTTAGACCCTCTCACTATCTCACCCTTAGACCCTCTCACTATCTCACCCTTAGACCCTCTCACTATCTCACCCTTAGACACTCTCATTATCTCACCCTTAGACCCTCTCACTATCTCACCCTTAGACCCTCTCACAATCTCACCCTTAGACCATCTCACTATCTCACCCTTAGACCCTCTCACTATTTCACCCTTAGACCATCTCACTATCTCACCCTTAGACCCTCTCACTATCTCACCCTTAGACCCTCTCACTATCTCACCCTTAGACCCTCTCACTATCTCACCCTTAGACCCTCTCACTATCTCACCCTTAGACCCTCTCACTATCTCACCCTTAGACCCTCTCACTATCTCACCCTTAGACCATCTCACTATCTCACCCTTAGACACTCTCACTATCTCACCCTTAGACCCTCTCACTATCTCACCCTTAGACCCTCTCTTTATCTCACCCTTAGACCCTCTCACTATCTCACCCTTAGACCCTCTCACAATCTCACCCTTAGACAATCTCACTATCTCACCCTAAGACCCTCTCACTATCTCACCCTTAGACCCTCTCACTATCTCACCCTTAGCCCCTCTCACTATCTCACCCTTAGACCCTCTCACTATCTCACCCTTAGACCCTCTCTCTATCTCACCCTTAGACCCTCTCACCATCTCACCCTTAGACCCTCTCACAATGTCACCCTTAGACCATCTCACTATCTCACCCTTGGAACATCTCACTATCTCACCCTTAGACCCTCTCACTATCTCACCCTTAGACCCTCTCACCATCTCACCCTTAGACCCTTTCGCTATCTCACCCTTAGACCCTCTCACTATGTCACCCTTAGACCCTCTCACTATCTCACCCTTAGACCCTCTCACTATCTCACCCTTAGACCCTCTCACTATCTCACCCTTAGACCCTCTCACTATCTCACCCTTAGACCCTCTCACTATCTCACCCTTAGACCCTCTCACTATCTCACCCTTAGACCCTCTCACTATCTCACCCTTAGACCCTCTCACTATCTCACCCTTAGACCCTCTCACTATCTCACCCTTAGACCCTCTCACTATCTCACCCTTAGACCCTCTCACTATCTCACCCTTAGACCCTCTCACTATTTCACCCTTAGACCCTCTCACTATCTCATCCTTAGACCCTCTCACCATCTCACCCTTAGACCCTCTCACTATCTCACCCTTAGACCCTCTCACTATCTCACCCTTAGACCCTCTCACTATCTCACCCTTAGACCCTCTCACTATCTCACCCTTAGACCCTCTCACTATCTCACCCTTAGACCCTCTCACTATCTCACCCTTAGACCCTCTCACTATCTCACCCTTAGACCCTCTCACCATCTCACCCTTAGACCCTCTCACTATCTCACCCTTAGACCCTATCACTATCTCACCCTTAGACCCTCTCACTATCTCACCCTTAGACCCTCTCACTATCTCACCCTTAGACCCTCTCACTATCTCACCCTTACACCCTCTTACTATCTCACCCTTAGACCCTCTCACTATCTCACCCTTAGACCCTCTCACTATATCACCCTTAGACCCACTCACTATCTCACCCTTAGACCCTCTCACTATCTCACCCTTAGACCCTCTCACTATCTCACCCTTAGACCCTCTCACTATCTCACCCTTAGACCCTCTCACTATCTCACCCTTAGACCCTCTCACTATCTCACCCTTAGACCCTCTCACTATCTCACCCTTAAACCCTCTCACTATCTCACACTTAGACCCTCTCACTATCTCACCCTTAGATTCTCTCACTATCTCACCCTTAGACCCTCTCACTATCTCACCCTTAGACCCTCTCACTATCTCACCCTTAGACTCTCTCACTATCTCACCCTTAGACCCTCTCACTATCTCACCCTTATACCCTCTCACTATCTCACATTTATACCCTCTCATTATCTCACCCTTAGACCCTCTCACTATCTCACCCTTAGACCCTCTCACTATCTCACCCTTAGACCCTCTTACTATCTCACCCTTAGACCCTCTCACTATCTCACCCTTAGACCATCTCACTATCTCACCCTTAGACCCTCTCACTATCTCACCCTTAGACCCTCTCACTATCTCACCCTTAGACCCTCTCACTATCTCACCTTTAGACCCTCTCACTATCTCACCCTTAGACCCTCTCACTATCTCACCCTTAGACCATCTCACTATCTCCCCCTTAGACCCTCTCACTATCTCACCCTTAGACCCTCTCACTATCTCACCCTTAGACCCTCTCACTATCTCACCCTTAGACCCTCTCACTATCTCACCCTTAGACCCTCCCACTATTTCACACTTAGACCCTCTCACTATCTCACCCTTAGACCCTCTCACTATCTCACCCTTAGACCCTCTCACTATCTCACCCTTAGACCCTCTCACTATCTCAACATTAGACCCTCTCACTATCTCACCCTTAGACCCTCTCACTATCTCACCCTTAGACCCTCTCACTATCTCACCCTTAGACCCTCCCACTATCTCACACTTAGACCCTCTCACTATCTCACCCTTAGACCGTCTCACTATCTCACCCTTAGACCCTCTCACTATCTCACCCTTAGACCCTCTCACTAGCTCACCCTTACACCCTCTCACTATCTCACCCTTAGACCCTCTCACTATCTCACCATTAGACCCTCTCCCTATCTCACCCTTAGACCCTCTCACTATCTCACCCTTAGACCCTCTCACTATCTCACCCTTGGACCCTCTCACTATCCCACACTTAGACCCTCTCACTATCTCACCCTTAGACCGTCTCACTATCTCACCCTTAGACCCTCTCACTATCTCACCCTTAGACCCTCTCACTATCTCACCCTTAGACCCTCTCACTATCTCACCCTTAGACCCTCTCACTATCTCACCCTTAGACCCTCTCACTATCTCACCCTTAGACCCTCTCACTATCTCACCCTTAGAACCTCTCACTATCTAACCCTTAGACCCTCTCACTATCTCACCCTTAGACCCTCTCACTATCTCACCCTTAGACCCTCTCACTATCTCACCCTTAGACCATCTCACTATCTCACCCTTAGACACTCTCAGTATCTCACCCTTAGACCCTCTCACTATCTCACCCTTAGACCCTCTCACAATCTCACCCTTAGACCATCTCACTATCTCACCCTTAGACCCTCTCACCATCTTACCCTTAGACCATCTCACTATCTCACCCTTAGACCCTCTCACTATCTACCCATAGACCCTCTCACTATCTCACCCTTAGACCCTCTCACTATCTCACCCTTAGACCCTCTCACTATCTCACCCTTAGACCCTCTTACTATCTCACCCTTAGACCCTCTCACTATCTCACCCTTAGACCATCTCACTATCTCACCCTTAGACACTCTCACTATCTCACCCTTAGACCCTCTCACTATCTCACCCTTAGACCCTCTCTTTATCTCACCCTTAGACCCTCTCACTATCTCACCCTTAGGCCCTCTCACAATCTCACCCTTAGACAATCTCACTATCTCACCCTAAGACCCTCTCACTATCTCACCCTTAGACCCTCTCACTATCTCACCCTTAGCCCCTCTCACTATCTCACCCTTAGACCCTCTCACTATCTCACCCTTAGACCCTCTCTCTATCTCACCCTTAGACCCTCTCACCATCTCACCCTTAGACCCTCTCACAATGTCACCCTTAGACCATCTCACTATCTCACCCTTAGAACATCTCACTATCTCACCCTTAGACCCTCTCACTATCTCACCCTTAGTCCCTCTCATTATCTCACCCTTAGACCCTCTCACTATCTCACCCTTAGACCCTCTCACTATCTCACCCTTAGACCCTCTCACTATCTCACCCTTAGACCCTCTCACTATCTTACCCTTAGACCCTCTCACTATCTCACCCTTAGACCCTCTCACTATCTCACCCTTAGACCCTATCACTATCTCACCCTTAGACCCTCTCACTATCTCACCCTTAGACCCTCTCACTATCTCACCCTTAGACCCTCTCACTTTCTCACCCTTAGACCCTCTCCTTATCTCACCCTTAGACCCTCTCACTATCTCACTCTTAGACCCTCTCACTATCTCACCCTTAGACCCTCTCACTATCTCACCCTTAGACCCTCTCACTATCTCACCCTTTGACCCTCTCACTATCTCACCCTTAGACCCTCTCACTATCTCACCCTTAGACAATCTCATTATCTCACCCTTAGACCCTCTCACTATCTCACCCTTAGACCCTCTCACCATCTCACCCTTAGACCCACTCACTATTTCACCCTTAGACCCTCTCACTATCTCACCCTTAGACCTTCTCACTATCTCACCCTTAGACCCTCTCACTATCTCACCCTTAGACCCTCTCACTATCTCACCCTTAGACCCTCTCACTATCTCACCCTTAGACCCCATCACTATCTCACCCTTAGACCCTCTCACTATCTCACCCTTAGACCCTCTCACTATCTCATCCTTAGACCCTCTCACTATCTCACCCTTAGAACCTCTCACCATCTCACCCTTAGACCCTTTCGCTATCTCACCCTTAGACCCTCTCACTATGTCACCCTTAGACCCTCTCACTATCTCACCCTTAGACCCTCTCACTATCTCACCCTTAGACCCTCTCACTATCTCACCCTTAGACCCTCTCACTATCTCACCCTTAGACCCTCTCACTATCTCACCCTTAGACCCTCTCACTATATCACCCTTAGACCCACTCACTATCTCACCCTTAGACCCTCCCACTATCTCACCCTTAGACCCTCTCACTATCTCACAATTAGACCCTCTCACTATCTCACCCTTAGACCCTCTCACTATCTCACCCTTAGACCCTCTCACTATCTCACCCTTAGACCCTCTCACTATCTCACCCTTAAACCCTCTCACTATCTCACACTTAGACCCTCTCACTATCTCACCCTTAGATTCTCTCACTATCTCACCCTTAGACCCTCTCACTATCTCACCCTTAGACCCTCTCACTATCTCACCCTTAGACTCTCTCACTATCTCACCCTTAGACCCTCTCACTATCTCACCCTTATACCCTCTCACTATCTCACATTTATACCCTCTCATTATCTCACCCTTAGACCCTCTCACTATCTCACCCTTAGACCCTCTCACTATCTCACCCTTAGACCCTCTTATTATCTCACCCTTAGACCCTCTCACTATCTCACCCTTAGACCCTCTCACTATCTCACCCTTAGACCCTCTCACTATCTCACCCTTAGACCCTCTCACTATCTCACCCTTAGACCCTCTCACTATCTCACCCTTAGACCCTCTCACTATCTCACCCTTAGACCCTCTCACTATCTCACCCTTAGACCATCTCACTATCTCCCCCTTAGACCCTCTCACTATCTCACCCTTAGACCCTCTCACTATCTCACCCTTAGACCCTCTCACTATCTCACCCTTAGACCCTCTCACCATCTCACCCTTAGACCCTCCCACTATTTCACACTTAGACCCACACTCTCACTATCTCACCCTTAGACCCTCTCACTATCTCACCCTTAGACCCTCTCACTATCTCACCCTTAGACCCTCTCACTATCTCAACATTAGACCCTCTCACTATCTCACCCTTAGACCCTCTCACTATCTCACCCTTAGACCCTCTCACTATCTCACCCTTAGACCCTTTCACTATCTCACACTTAGACCCTCTCACTATCTCACCCTTAGACCGTCTCACTATCTCACCCTTAGACCCTCTCACTATCTCACCCTTAGACCCTCTTACTATCTCACCCTTACACCCTCTCACTATCTCACCCTTAGACCCTCTCACTATCTCACCATTAGACCCTCTCCCTATCTCACCCTTAGACCCTCTCACTATCTCACCCTTAGACCCTCTCACTATCTCACCCTTAGACCCTCTCACTATCTTACCCTTAGACCCTCTCACTATCTCACCCTTAGACCATCTCACTATCTCACCCTTAGACCCTCTCACTATCTCACCCTTAGACCGTCTCACTATCTCACCCTTAGACCCTCTCGCTATCTCACCCTAAGACCCTCTCACTATCTCACCCTTAGACCCTCTCACTATCTCACCCTTAGACCCTCTCACTATCTCACCCTTAGACCCTCTCACTATCTCACCCTTAGACCCTCTCACTATCTCACCCTTAGACCCTCTCACTATCTCACCCTTAGACCCTCTCACTATCTCACCCTTAGACCCTCTCACTATCTCACCCTTAGACCCTCTCACTATCTCACCCTTAGACCCTCTCACTATCTCACCCTTAGACCCTCTCACTATCTCACCCTTAGACCCTCTCACTATCTCACCCGTAGACCCACTCACTATCTCACAATTAGACCCTCTCACTATCTCACCCTTAGACCCTCTCACTATCTCACCCTTAGACCCTTTCACTATCTCACCCTTAGACCCTCTCACTATCTCACCCTTAGACCCTCTCACTATCTCACCCTTAGACCCTCTCACTATCTCACCCTTAGACCCTCTCACTATCTCACCCTTAGACCCTCTCACTATCTGACCCTTAGACCCTCTCACTATCTCACCCTTAGACCCTCTCACTATCTCACCCTTAGACCCTCTCACTATCTGACCCTTAGACCCTCTCACTATCTAACCCTTAGATTCTCTCACTATCTCACCCTTAGACCCTCTCACTATCTCACCCTTAGACCCTCTCACTATCTCACCCTTAGACCCTCTCACTATCTCACCCTTAGACCCTCTCACTATCTCACCCTTAGATCCTCTCACTATCTCACCCTTAGACCCTCTCACTATCTCACCCTTAGACCCTCTCATTATCTCACCCTTAGACCCTCTCACTATCTCACCCTTAGCCCCTCTCACTATCTCACCCTTAGACCCTCTTACTATCTCACCCTTAGACCCTCTCACTATCTCTCCCTTAGACCCTCTCACTATCTCACCCTTAGACCCTCTCACTATCTCACCCTTAGACCCTCTCACTATCTCACCCTTAGACCCTCTCACTATCTCACCCTTAGACCCTCTCACTATCTCACCCTTAGACCCTCTCACTATCTCACCCTTAGACCATCTCACTATCTCACCCTTAGACCCTCTCACTATCTCACCCTTAGACCGTCTCACTATCTCACCCTTAGACCCTCTCACTATCTCACCGTTAGACCCTCTCACTATCTCTTCCTTAGACCCTCTCAGTATCTCACACTTAGACCCACTCACTATCTCACCCTTAGACCGTCTCACTATCTCACCCTTAGACCCTCTCACTATCTCACCCTTAGACCCTCTCACTATCTCACCCTTAGACCCTCTCACTATCTCACCCTTAGACCCTCTCACTATCTCACCCTTAGACCCTCTCACTATCTCACCCTTAGACCCTCTCACTATCTCACACTTAGACCCTCTCACTATCTCACCCTTAGACCGTCTCACTATCTCACCCTTAGACCCTCTCACTATCTCACCCTTAGACCCTCTCCCAATCTCACCCTTAGACCCTCTCACTATCTCACCCTTAGACCCTCTCACTATCTCACCCTTAGACCCTCTCACTATCTCACCCTTAGACCCTCTCACTATCTCACCCTTAGACCCTCTCACTATCTCACCCTTAGACCCTCTCACTATCTCACCCTTAGACCCTTTCACTATCTCACCCTTAGACCCTCTCACTATCTCACCCTTCGACCCTCTCACTATCTCACCCTTAGACCCTCTCACTATCTCACCCTTAGACCCTCTCACTATCTCACCCTTAGACCCTCTCACTATCTCACCATCAGACCCTCTCACTATCTCACCCTTAGACCCTCTCACTATCTCACCCTTAGACCCTCTCACTATCTCACCCTTAGACCCTCTCACTATCTCACCCTTAGACCCTCTCACTATCTCATCCTTAGACCCTCTCACTATCTCACCCTTAGACCCTCTCACTATCTCACCCTTAGACCCTCATACTATCTCACCCTTAGACCCTCTCACTATCTCACCCTTAGACCCTCTCACTATCTCACCCTTAGACCCTCTCACTATCTCACCCTTAGACCCTCTCACTATCTCACCCTTAGACCCTCTCACTATCTCACCCTTAGACCGTCTCACTATCTCACCCTTAGACCCTCTCGCTATCTCACCCTTAGACCCTCTCACTATCTCACCCTTAGACCCTCTCGCTATCTCACCCTTAGACCCTCTCACTATCTCACCCTTAGACCCTCTCACTATCTCACCCTTAGACCCTCTCACTATCTCACCCTTAGACCCTCTCACTATCTCACCCTTAGACCCTCTCACTATCTCACCCTTAGACCCTCTCACTATTTCACCCTTAGACCCTCTCACTATCTCACCCTTAGACCCTCTCACTATCTCACCCTTAGACCCTCTCACTATCTCACCCTTAGACCCTCTCACTATCTCACCCTTAGACCCTCTCACTATCTCACCCTTAGACCCTCTCACTATCTCACCCTTAGACCATCTCACTATCTCACCCTTAGACCTTCTCACTATCTCACCCTTAGACCCTCTCACTATCTCACCCTTAGACCCTCTCATTATCTCACCCTTAGACCCTCTCACTATCTCACCCTTAGACCCTCTCTCAATCTCACCCTTAGACCATCTCACTATCTCACCCTTAGACTCTCTCACTATCTCACCCTTAGACCCTCTCACTATCTCACCCTTAGCCCCTCTCACTATCTCACCCTTAGACCCTCTCACTATCTCACCCTTAGACCTTCTCACTATCTCACCCTTAGACCCTCTCACTATCTCACCCTTAGACCCTCTCACTATCTCACCCTTAGACCCTCTCACTATCTCACCCTTAGACCCTCTCACTCTCTCACCCTTAGACCCTCTCACTATCTCACCCTTAGACCCTCTCACTCTCTCACCCTTAGACCCTCTCTTTATCTCACCCTTAGACCCTCTCACTATCTCACCCTTAGAATCTCTCACTATCTCACCCTTAGACCCTCTCACTATCTCACCTTAGACCCTCTCACTATCTCACCCTTAGACCCTCTCGCTATCTCACCCTTAGACCCTCTCACTATCTCACCCTTAGACCCTCTCACTCTCTCACCCTTAGACCCTCTCACTATCTCACCCTTAGACCCTCTCACTATATCACCCTTAGACCCTCTCACTATCTCACACTTAGACCCTCTCACTATCTCACCCTTAGACCCTCTCACTATCTCACCCTTAGACCCTCTCACTATCTCACCCTTAGACCATCTCACTATCTCACCCTTAGACCCTTTCACTATCTCACCCTTAGACCCTCTCACTATCTCACCCTTAGACCCTCTCACTATCTCACCCTTAGACCCTCTCACTATCTCACCCGTAGACCCTCTCACTATCTCACCCTTAGACCCTCTCACTATCTCACCCTTAGACCCTCTTACTATCTCACCCTTAGACCCTCTCACTATCTCACCCTTAGACCCTCTCACTATCTCACCCTTAGACCCTCTCACTATCTCACCCTTAGACCCTCTCACTATCTCACCCTTAGACCCTCTCACTATCTCACCCTTAGACCCTCTCACTATCTCACCCTTAGACCATCTCACTATCTCACCCTTAGACCATCTCACTATCTCACCCTTAGACCCTCTCACTATCTCACCCTTAGACCCTCTCATTATCTCACCCTTAGACCCTCTCACTATCTCACCCTTAGACCCTCTCACAATCTCACCCTTAGACCATCTCACTATCTCACCCTTAGACCCTCTCACTATCTCACCCTTAGACCCTCTCACTATCTCACCCTTAGCCACTCTCACTATCTCACCCTTAGACCCTCTCACAATCTCACCCTTAGACCTTCTCACTATCTCACCCTTAGACCCTCTCACTATCTCACCCTTAGACCCTCTCACAATCTCACCCTTAGACCATCTCACTATCTCACCCTTAGACCCTCTCACTATCTCACCCTTAGACCCTCTCACTATCTCACCCTTAGACCCTCTCATTATCTCACCCTTAGACCCTCTCACTATCTCACCCTTAGACCCTCTCACTATCTCACCCTTAGACCCTCTCACTATCTCACCCTTAGACCCTCTCACTATCTTACCCTTAGACCCTCTCACTATCTCACCATTAGACCCTCTCACTATCTCACCCTTAGAACCTCTCACTATCTCACCCTTAGACCCTCTCACTATCTCACCCTTAGACCCTCTCACTATCTCACCCTTAGACCCTCTCACTTTCTCAGCCTTAGAACCTCTCACTATCTCACCCTTAGACCCTCTCACTATCTCACTCTTAGACCCTCTCACTATCTCACCCTTAGACCCTCTCACTATCTCACACTTAGACCCTCTCACTATCTCACCCTTAGACCCTCTCACTATCTCACCCTTAGACCCTCTCACTATCTCACCCTTAGACCCTCTCACTATCTCACCCTTAGACCATCTCACTATCTCACTCTTAGACCTTCTCACTATCTCACCCTTAGACCCTCCCACTATCTCACCCTTAGACCCTCTCACTATCTCACCCTTAAACCCTCTCACTATCTCACCCTTAGACCCTCTCACTATCTCACCCTTAGACCCTCTCACTATCTCACCCTTAGACCGTCTCACTATCTCACCCTTAGACCCTCTCGCTATCTCACCCTTAGACCCTCTCACTATCTCACCCTTAGACCCTCTCGCTATCTCACCCTTAGACCCTCTTACTATCTCACCCTTAGACCCTCTCACTATCTCACCCTTAGACCCTCTCACTATCTCACCCTTAGACCCTCTCACTATCTCACCCTTAGACCCTCTCACTATCTCACCCTTAAACCCTCTCACTATCTCACCCTTAGACCCTCTCACTATCTCACCCTTAGACCCTCTCACTATCTCACCCTTAGACCCTCTCACTATCTCACCCTTAGACCCTCTCACTATCTCACCCTTAGACCCTCTCACTATCTCACCGTTAGACCCTCTCACTATCTCACCCTTAGACCCTCTCACTCTCTCACCCTTAGACCCTCTCACTATCTCACCCTTAGACCCTCTCACTATATCACCCTTAGACCCTCTCACTATCTCACACTTAGACCCTCTCACTATCTCACACTTAGACCCTCTCACTATCTCACCCTTAGACCCTCTCACTATCTCACCCTTAGACCCTCTCACTATCTCACCCTTAGACCATCTCACTATCTCACCCTTAGACCCTTTCACTATCTCACCCTTAGACCCTCTCACTATCTCACCCTTAGACCCTCTCACTATCTCACCCTTAGACCCTCTCACTATCTCACCCGTAGACCCTCTCACTATCTCACCCTTAAACCCTCTCACTATCTCACCCTTAGACCCTCTCACTATCTCACCCTTAGACCCTCTCACTATCTCACCCTTAGACCCTCTCACTCTCTCACCCTTAGACCCTCTCACTATCTCATCCTTAGACCCTCTCACTATATCACCCTTAGACCCTCTCACTATCTCACACTTAGACCCTCTCACTATCTCACCCTTAGACCCTCTCACTATCTCACCCTTAGACTCTCTCACTATCTCACCCTTAGACCATCTCACTATCTCACCCTTAGACCCTCTCACTATCTCACCCTTAGACCCTCTCACTATCTCACCCTTAGACCCTCTCACTATCTCACCCTTAGACCCTCTCACTATCTCACCCTTAGACCCTCTCACTATCTCACCCTTAGACCCTCTCACTATCTCACCCTTAGACCCTCTCACTATCTCACCCTTAGACCCTCTCACTATCTCACCTTAGACCCTCTCACTATCTCACCCTTAGACCCTCTCGCTATCTCACCCTTAGACCCTCTCACTATCTTACCCTTAGACCCTCTCACTATCTCACCCTTAGACCCTCTCACTATCTCACCCTTAGACCCTCTCACTATCTCACCCTTAGACCCTCTCACTATCTCACCCTAAAACCCTCTCACTATCTCACCCTTAGACCCTCTCACTATCTCACCCTTAGACCCTCTCACTATCTCACCCTTAGACCCTCTCACTATCTCGTCCTTAGACACTCTCACTATCTCACCCTTAGACCCTCTAACTATCTCACCCTTAGACCCTCTCACTATCTCACCCTTAGACCCTCTCACTATCTCACCCTAAGACCCTCTCCCTATCTCACCCTAAGACCCTCTCACTATCTCACCCTTAGACCCTCTCACTATCTCACCCTTAGACCCTCTCACTATCTCACTCTTAGACCCTCTCACTATTTCACCCTTAGACCTTCTCACTATCTCACCCTTAGACCCTCTCATTATCTCACCCTTAGAACCTCTCACTATCTCACCCTTAGACCCTCTCACTATCTCACCCTTAGACCCTCTCACTATCTCACCCTTAGACCCTCTCACTATCTCACCCTCAGACAATCTCACTATCTCACCCTTAGACCCTCTCACTATCTCTCTCTTAGACCCTCTCACTATTTCACCCTTAGACCTTCTCACTATCTCACCCTTAGACCCTCTCATTATCTCACCCTTAGACCCTCTCACTATCTCACCCTTAGACCCTCTCACTATCTCACCCTCAGACAATCTCACTATCTCACCCTTAGACCCTCTCACTATCTCACCCTTAGACCCTCTCACTATCTCACCCTTAGACCCTCTCACTATCTCACCCTTAGACCCTCTCACTATCTCACCCTTAGATTCTCTCACTATCTCACCCTAAGACCCTCTCACTATCTCACCCTTAGACCCTCTCACTATCTCACCCTTAGACCCTCTCACTATCTCACCCTTAGACCCTCTCACTATCTCACCCTTAGACCCTCTCACTATTTTACCCTTAGACGTTCTCACTATCTCACCCTTAGACCCTCTCATTATCTCACCCTTAGACCCTCTCACTATCTCACCCTTAGACCCTCTCACTATCTCACCCTTAGACCCTCTTACTATCTCACTCTTAGACCCTCTCACTATCTCACCCTTAGACCCTCTCACTATCTCACCCTTAGACCCTCTCACTATCTCACCCTTAGACCCTCTCACTATCTCACCCTTAGACCCTCTCACTATCTCACCCTTAGACCCTCTCACTATCTCACCCTTAGACCCTCTCACTATCTCACCCTCAGACCATCTCACTATCTCACCCTTAGACCTTCTCACTATCTCACCCTTAGACCCTCTCACTATCTCACCCTTAGACCCTCTCATTATCTCACCCTTAGACCCTCTCACTATCTCACCCTTAGACCCTCTCACAATCTCACCCTTAGACCATCTCACTATCTCACCCTTAGACCCTCTCACTATCTCACCCTTAGACCCTCTCACTATCTCACCCTTAGCCCCTCTCACTATCTCACCCTTAGACCCTCTCACAATCTCACCCTTAGACCTTCTCACTATCTCACCCTTAGACCCTCTCACTATCTCACCCTTAGACCCTCTCACAATCTCACCCTTAGACCATCTCACTATCTCATCCTTAGACCCTCTCACTATCTCACCCTTAGACCCTCTCACTATCTCACCCTTAGACCCTCTCATTATCTCACCCTTAGACCCTCTCACTATCTCACCCTTAGACCCTCTCACTATCTCACCCTTAGACCCTCTCACTATCTCACCCTTAGACCCTCTCACTATCTTACCCTTAGACCCTCTCACTATCTCACCATTAGACCCTCTCACTATCTCACCCTTAGAACCTCTCACTATCTCACCCTTAGACCCTCTCACTATCTCACCCTTAGACCCTCTCACTATCTCACCCTTAGACCCTCTCACTTTCTCAGCCTTAGAACCTCTCACTATCTCACCCTTAGACCCTCTCACTATCTCACTCTTAGACCCTCTCACTATCTCACCCTTAGACCCTCTCACTATCTCACACTTAGACCCTCTCACTATCTCACCCTTAGACCCTCTCACTATCTCACCCTTAGACCCTCTCACTATCTCACCCTTAGACCCTCTCACTATCTCACCCTTAGACCATCTCACTATCTCACTCTTAGACCTTCTCACTATCTCACCCTTAGACCCTCCCACTATCTCACCCTTAGACCCTCTCACTATCTCACCCTTAAACCCTCTCACTATCTCACCCTTAGACCCTCTCACTATCTCACCCTTAGACCCTCTCACTATCTCACCCTTAGACCCTCTCACTATCTCACCCTTAGACCCTCTCACTATCTCACTCTTAGACCCTCTCACTATCTCACCCTTAGACCCTCTCACTATCTCACCCTTAGACGCTCTCACTATCTTACCCTTAGACCCTCTCACTATCTCACCCTTAGACCCTCTCACTATCTCACCCTTAGACCCTCTCACTATCTCACCCTTAGACCCTCTCACTATCTCACCCTTGACCCTCTCACTATCTCACCCTTAGACCCTCTCACTTTCTCACCCTTAGACACTCTCACTATCTCACCCTTAGACCCTCTCAATATCTCACCCTTAGACCCTCTCACTATCTCACCCTTAGACCCTTTCACTATCTCACCCTTAGACCCTCTCACTATCTCACCCTTAGACCCTCTCACTATCTCACCCGAAGACCCTCTCACTATCTCACCCTTAGACCCTCTCACTATCTCACCCTTAGACCCTCTCACTATCTCAACCTTAGACCCTCTCACTATCTCACCCTTAGACCCTCTCACTATCTCACCCTTAGACCCTCTCCCTATCTCACCCTAAGACCCTCTCACTATCTCACCCTTAGACCCTCTCACTATCTCACCCTTAGACCCTCTCACTATCTCACCCTTAGACCCTCTCACTAGCTCACCCTTAGACCCTCTCACTATCTCACCCTTAGACCCTCTCACTATCTCACTCTTAGACCCTCTCACTATCTCACCCTTTGACCCTCTCACTATCTCACCCTTAGACCCTCTCACTATCTCACCCTTAGACCCTTTCACTATCTCACCCTTAGACCCTCTCAGTATCTCACCCTTAGACCCTCTCACTATCTCACCCTTAGACCCTCTCACTATCTCACCCTTAGACCCTCTAACTATCTCACCCTTAGACCCTCTCACTATCTCACCCTTAGACCCTCTCACCATCTCACCCTTAGACCCTCTCACTATCTCACCCTTAGACCCTCTCACTATCTCACCCTTAGACCCTCTCACTATCTCACCCTTAGACCCTCTAACTATCTCACCCTTAGACAATCTCACTATCTCACCCTTAGACCCTCTCACTATCTCACCCTTAGACCCTCTCACTATCTCACCCTTAGACACTCTCACCATCTCACCCTTAGACCCTCTCACTATCTCACCCTTAGACCCTCTCACTATCTCACCCTTAGACCCTCTCACTATCTCACCCTTAGACCCTCTCACTATCTCGCCCTTAGACCCTCTCACTATCTCACCCTTAGACCCTCTCACTATCTCACCCTTAGACCCTCTCACTATCTCACCCTTAGACCCTCTCACTATCTCGCCCTTAGACCCTCTCACTATCTCACCCTTAGACCCTCTCACTATCTCACCCTTAGACCCTCTCACTTTATCACCCTTAGACCCTCTCACTATCTCACCCTTAGACCCTCTCACTATCTCGCCCTTAGACCCTCTCACTATCTCACCCTTAGACCCTCTCACTATCTCACCCTTAGACCCTCTCACTTTATCACCCTTAGACCCTCTCACTATCTCACCCTTAGACCCTCTCACTATCTCACCCTTAGACCCTCTCACTATCTCACCCTTAGACCCTCTCACTATCTCACCCTTAGACCCTCTCACTATCTCGCCCTTAGACCCTCTCACTATCTCACCCTTAGACCCTCTCACTATCTCACCCTTAGACCCTCTCACTTTATCACCCTTAGACCCTCTCACTATCTCACCCTTAGACCCTCTCACTATCTCACCCTTAGACCCTCTCACTATCTCACCCTTAGACCCTCTCACTATCTCACACTTAGACCCTCTCACTATCTCACCCTTAGACCGTCTCACTATCTCACCCTTAGACCCTCTCACTATCTCACCCTTAGACCCTCTCCCAATCTCACCCTTAGAACCTCTCACTATCTCACCCTTAGACCCTCTCACTATCTCACCCTTAGACCCTCTCACTATCTCACCCTTAGACCTTCTCACTATCTCACCCTTAGACCCTCTCATTATCTCACCCTTAGAACCTCTCACTATCTCACCCTTAGACCCTCTCACTATCTCACCCTTAGACCCTCTCACTATCTCACCCTTAGACCCTCTCACTATCTCACCCTTAGACCCTCTCACTATCTCACCCTTAGACCCTCTCACTATTTCACCCTTAGACCCTCTCACTATCTCACCCTTGACCCTCTCACTATCTCACCCTTAGACCCTCTCACTTTCTCACCCTTAGACACTCTCACTATCTCACCCTTAGACCCTCTCAATATCTCACCCTTAGACCCTCTCACTATCTCACCCTTAGACCCTTTCACTATCTCACCCTTAGACCCTCTCACTATCTCACCCTTAGACCCTCTCACTATCTCACCCTAAGACCCTCTCACTATCTCACCCTTAGACCCTCTCACTATCTCACCCTTAGACCCTCTCACTATCTCAACCTTAGACCCTCTCACTATCTCACCCTTAGACCCTCTCACTATCTCACCCTAAGACCCTCTCACTATCTCACCCTAAGACCCTCTCACTATCTCACCCTTAGACCCTCTCACTATCTCACCCTTAGACCCTCTCACTATCTCACCCTTAGACCCTCTCACTAGCTCACCCTTAGACCCTCTCACTATCTCACCCTTAGACCCTCTCAATATCTCACTCTTAGACCCCCTCACTATCTCACCCTTTGACCCTCTCACTATCTCACCCTTAGACCCTCTCACTATCTCACCCTTAGACCCTTTCACTATCTCACCCTTAGACCCTCTCAGTATCTCACCCTTAGACCCTCTCACTATCTCACCCTTAGACCCTCTCACTATCTCACCCTTAGACCCTCTAACTATCTCACCCTTAGACCCTCTCCCAATCTCACCCTTAGAACCTCTCACTATCTCACCCTTAGACCCTCTCACTATCTCACCCTTAGACCCTCTCACTATCTCACCCTTAGACCTTCTCACTATCTCACCCTTAGACCCTCTCATTATCTCACCCTTAGAACCTCTCACTATCTCACCCTTAGACCCTCTCACTATCTCACCCTTAGACCCTCTCACTATCTCACCCTTAGACCCTCTCACTATCTCACCCTTAGACCCTCTCACTATCTCACCCTTAGACCCTCTCACTATCTCACCCTTAGACCCTCTCACTATCTCACCCTTAGACCCTCTCACTATCTCACCCTTAGACCCTCTCACTATCTCACCCTTAGACCCTCTCACTATCTCACCCTTAGACCCTCTCACTATCTCACCCTTAGACCCTCTCACTATCTCACCCTTAGACCCTCTCACTATCTCACCCTTAGACCCTCTCACTATCTCACCCTTAGACCCTCTCACTATCTCACCCTTAGACCCTCTCACTATCTCACCCTTAGAGCCTCTCACTATCTCACCCTTAGACCCTCTCACTATCTCACCCTTAGACCCTCTCACTATCTCACCCTTAGACCCTCTCACTATCTCACCCTTAGATCCTCTCACTATCTCACCCTTAGACCCTCTCACTATCTCACCCTTAGACCCTCTCACTATCTCACCCTTAGACCCTCTCACCATCTCACCCTTAGACCCTCTCACTATCTCACCCTTAGACCCTCTCACTATCTCACCCTTAGACCCTCTCACTATCTCACCCTTAGACCCTCTCACTATCTCACCCTTAGACCCTCTCACTATCTAACCCTCAGACCCTCTCACTATCTCACCCTTAGACCCTCTCACTATCTCACCCTTAGACCCTCTCACTATCTCACCCTTAGATCCTCTCACTATCTCACCCTTAGACCCTCTCACTATCTCACCCTTAGACCCTCTCACTATCTCACCCATAGACCCTCTCACTATCTGACCCTTAGAGCCTCTCACTATCTCACCCTTAGACCCTCTCACTATCTCACCCTTAGACCCTCTCACTATCTCACTCTTAGACCCTCTCACTATCTCACCCTTAGACCCTCTCACTATCTCACCCTTAGACCCTCTCACTATCTCACCCTTAGACCCTCTCACTATCTCACCCTTAGACCCTCTCACTATCTCACCCTTAGACCCTCTCACTATCTCACACTTAGACCCTCTCACTATCTTACCCTTAGACCCTCTCACTATCTCACCCTTAGACCCTCTCACTATCTCACCCTTAGACCCTCTAACTATCTCACCCTTAGACCCTCTCACTATCTCACCCTTAGACCCTCTCACTATCTCACCCTTAGACCCTCTCACTATCTCTCCCTTAGACCCTCTCACTATTTCACCCTTAGACCCTCTCACTATCTCACCCTTAGACCCTCTCACTATCTCACCCTTAGACCCTCTCACTATCTCACCCTTAGACCCTCTCACTATCTCACCCTAAGACCCTCTCACTATCTCACCCTTAGACCATCTCACTATCTCACCCTTAGACCCTCTCACTATCTCACCCTTAGACCCTCTCACTATCTCACCCTTAGACCCTCTCACTATCTCACTCTTAGACCCTCTCACTATCTCTTCCTTAGACCCTCTCAGTATCTCACACTTAGACCCTCTCACTATCTCACCCTTAGACCCTCTCACTATCTCACCCTTAGACCCTCTCCTATCTCACCCTTAGACCCTCTCACTATCTCACCCTTAGACCCTCTCACTATCTCACTCTTAGACCCTCTCACTATCTCACCCTTAGACCCTCTCACTATCTCACCCTTAGACCCTCTCACTATCTCACACTTAGAACCTCTCACTATCTCACCCTTAGACCGTCTCACTATCTCACCCTTAGACCCTCTCACTATCTCACCCTTAGACCCTCTCACTATCTCACCCTTAGACCCTCTCACTATCTCACCCTTAGACCCTCTCACTATCTCACCCTTAGACCCTCTCACTATCTCACCCTTAGACCCTCTCACTATCTCACCCTTAGACCCTCTCACTATCTCACCCTTAGACCCTCTCACTATCTCACCCTTAGACCCTCTCACTATCTCACCCTTAGACCCTCTCACTATCTCACCCTTAGACCCTCTCACTATCTCACCCTTAGACCCTCTCACTATCTCACCCTTAGACCCTCTCACTATCTCACCCTTAGACCCTCTCACTATCTCACCCTTAGACCCTCTCACTATCTCACCCTCAGACCCTCTCACTATCTCACCCTTTGACCCTCTCACTATCTCACCCTTAGACCCTCTCACTATCTCATCCTTAGACCCTCTCACTATCTCACCCTTAGACCCTCTCACTATCTCACCCTTAGACCCTCATACTATCTCACCCTTAGACCCTCTCACTATCTCACCCTTAGACCCTCTCACTATCTCACCCTTAGACCCTCTCACTATCTCACCCTTAGACCCTCTCACTATCTCACCCTTAGACCCTCTCACTATCTCACCCTTAGACCGTCTAACTATCTCACCCTTAGTCCCTCTCGCTATCTCACCCTTAGACCCTCTCACTATCTCACCCTAAGACCCTCTCACTATCTCACCCTTAGACCCTTTCACTATCTCACCCTTAGACCCTCTCACTATCTCACCCGTAAACCCTCTCACTATCTCACCCTTAGACCCTCTCACTATCTCACCCTTAGACCCTCTCACTATCTCACCCTTAGACCCTCTCACTATCTCACCCTTAGACCCTCTCACTCTCTCACCCTTAGACCCTCTCACTATCTCACTTTTAGACCCTCTCACTATCTCACCCTTAGACCCTCTCACTATCTCACACTTAGACCCTCTCACTATCTCACCCTTAGACCCTCTCACTATCTCACCCTTAGACCCTCTCACTATCTCACCCTTAGACCCTCTCACTATCTCACCCTTAGACCCTCTCACTATCTCACCCTTAGACCCTCTCACTATCTCACCCTTAGACCCTCTCACTATCTCACCCTTAGACCCTCTCACTATCTCACCCTTAGACCCTCTCACTATCTCACCCTTAGACCCTCTCACTATCTCACCCTTAGACCCTCTCACTATCTCACCTTAGAAACTCTCACTATCTCACCCTTAGACCCTCTCGCTATCTCACCCTTAGACCCTCTCACTATCTCACCCTTAGACCCTCTCACTATCTCACCCTTAGACCCTCTCACTATCTCACTCTTAGACCCTCTCACTATCTCACCCTTAGACCCTCTCACTATCTCACCCTTAGACCCTCTCACTATCTCACCCTTAGACCCTCTCACTATCTCACCCTTAGACCCTCTCACTATCTCACTCTTAGACCCTCTCACTATCTCACACTTAGACCCTCTCACTATCTCACCCTTAGACCCTCTCACTATCTCACCCTTAGACCCTCTCACTATCTCACCCTTAGACCCTCTCACTATCTCACCCTTAGACCCTCTCACTATCTCACCCTTACACCCTCTCACTATCTCACCCTTAGACCCTCTCACTATCTCACCCTTAGACCCTCTCACTATCTCACCCTTAGACCCTCTCACTATCTCACCCTTAGACCCTCTCACTATCTCACTCTTAGACCCTCTCACTATCTCACACTTAGACCCTCTCACTATCTCACCCTTAGACCCTCTCACTATCTCACCCTTAGACCCTCTCACTATCTCACTCTTAGACCCTCTCACTATCTCACACTTAGACCCTCTCACTATCTCACCCTTAGACCCTCTCACTATCTCACCCTTAGACCCTCTCACTTTCTCACCCTTAGACCCTCTCACTATCTCACCCTTAGACCCTCTCACTATCTCACCCTTAGACCCTCTCACTATCTCACCCTTAGACCCTCTCACTATCTCACCTTAGAAACTCTCACTATCTCACCCTTAGACCCTCTCGCTATCTCACCCTTAGACCCTCTCACTATCTCACCCTTAGACCCTCTCACTATCTCACCCTTAGACCCTCTCACTTTCTCACCCTTAGACCCTCTCACTATCTCACCCTTAGACCCTCTCACTATCTCACACTTAGACCCTCTCACTATCTCACCCTTAGACCCTCTCACTATCTCACCTTAGAAACTCTCACTATCTCACCCTTAGACCCTCTCGCTATCTCACCCTTAGACCCTCTCACTATCTCACCCTTAGACCCTCTCACTATCTCACCCTTAGACCCTCTCACTATCTCACTCTTAGACCCTCTCACTATCTCACCCTTAGACCCTCTCACTATCTCACCCTTAGACCCTCTCACTATCTCACCCTTAGACCCTCTCACTATCTCACCCTTAGACCCTCTCACTTTCTCACCCTTAGACCCTCTCACTATCTCACCCTTAGACCCTCTCACTATCTCACCCTTAGACCCTCTCACTATCTCACCCTTAGACCCTCTCACTATCTCACCCTTAGACCCTCTCACTATCTCACCCTTAGACCCTCTCACTATCTCACCCTTAGACCCTCTCACTATCTCACCTTTAAACCGTCTCACTATCTCACCCTTAGACCCTCCAACTATCTCACCCTTAGACCCTCTCACTATCTCACCCTCAGACAATCTCAATATCTCACCCTTAGACCCTCTCACTATCTCACCCTTAGACCCTCTCACTATCTCACCCTTAGACCCTCTCACTATCTCACCCTTAGACCCTCTCACTATCTCACCCTTAGATTCTCTCACTATCTCACCCTTAGACCCTCTCACTATCTCACCCTTAGACCCTCTCACTATCTCACCCTAAGACTCTCTCACTATCTCACCCTTAGACCCTCACACTATCTCACCCTTAGACCCTCTCACTATCTCACCCTTAGACCTTCTCACTATCTCACCCTAAGACCCTCTCATTGTCTCACCCTTAGACCCTCTCACTATCTCACCCTTAGACCCTCTCACTATCTCACCCTTAGACCCTCTTACTATCTCACCCTTAGACCCTCTCACTATCTCACCCTTAGACCCTCTCACAATCTCACCCTTAGACCCTCTCACTATCTCACCCTTAGACCCTCTCACTATCTCACCCTTAGACCCTCTCACTATCTCACCCTTAGACCTTCTCACTATCTCACCCTTAGACCCTCTCACTATCTCACCCTTAGACCATCTCACTATCTCACTCTTAGACCTTCTCACTATCTCACCCTTAGACCCTCTCACTATCTCCCCCTTAGACCCTCTCATTATCTCACCCTTAGACCCTCTCACTATCTCACCCTTAGACCCTCTCACAATCTCACCCTTAGACCATCTCACTATCTCACCCTTAGACCCTCTCACTATCTCACCCTTAGACCCTCTCACTATCTCACCCTTAGCCCCTCTCACTATCTCACCCTTAGACCCTCTCACTATCTCACCCTTAGACCTTCTCACTATCTCACCCTTAGACCCTCTCACTATCTCACCCTTAGACCCTCTCACAATCTCACCCTTAAACCATCTCACTATCTCACCCTTAGACCCTCTGACTATCTCACCCTTAGACCCTCTCACTATCTCACCCTTAGACCCTCTCATTATCTCACCCTTAGACCCTCACACTATCTCACCCTTAGACCCTCTCACTATCTCACCCTTAGACCCTCTCACTATCTCACCCTTAGACCCTCTCACTATCTTACCCTTAGACCCTCTCACTATCTCACCCTTAGACCCTCTCACTATCTCACCCTTAGAACCTCTCACTATCTCACCCTTAGACCCTCTCACTATCTCACCCTTAGACCCTCTCACTATCTCACCCTTAGACCCTCTCACTTTCTCACCCTTAGAACCTCTCACTATCTCACCCTTAGACCCTCTCACTATCTCACTCTTAGACTCTCTCACTATCTCACCCTTAGACCCTCTCACTATCTCACACTTAGACCCTCTCACTATCTAACCCTTAGACCCTCTCACTATCTCATCCTTAGACCCTCTCACTATCTCACCCTTAGACCCTCTCACTATCTCACCCTTAGACCATCTCACTATCTCACTCTTAGACCTTCTCACTATCTCACCCTTAGACCCTCCCACTATCTCACCCTTAGACCCTCTCACTATCTCACCCTTAAACCCTCTCACTATCTCACCCTTAGACCCTCTCACTATCTCACCCTTAGACCCTCTCACTATCTCACCCTTAGACCCTCTCACAATCTCACCCTTAAACCATCTCACTATCTCACCCTTAGACCCTCTCACTATCTCACCCTTAGACCCTCTCACTATCTCACCCTTAGACCCTCTCATTATCTCACCCTTAGACCCTCACACTATCTCACCCTTAGACCCTCTCACTATCTCACCCTTAGACCCTCTCACTATCTCACCCTTAGACCCTCTCACTATCTTACCCTTAGACCCTCTCACTATCTCACCCTTAGACCCTCTCACTATCTTACCCTTAGACCCTCTCACTATCTCACCCTTAGACCCTCTCACTATCTTACCCTTAGAACCTCTCACTATCTCACCCTTAGACCCTCTCACTATCTCACCCTTAGACCCTCTCACTATCTCACCCTTAGACCCTCTCACTTTCTCACCCTTAGAACCTCTCACTATCTCACCCTTAGACCCTCTCACTATCTCACCCTTAGACCGTCTCACTATCTCACCCTTAGACCCTCTCGCTATCTCACCCTTAGACCCTCTCACTATCTCACCCTTAGACCCTCTCACTATCTCACCCTTAGACCCTCTCACTATCTCACCCTTAGACCCTCTCACTATCTCACCCTTAGACCCTCTCACTATCTCACCCTTAGACCCTCTCACCATCTCACCCTTAGACCCTCTCACTATCTCACCCTTAGACCCTCTCACTATCTCACCCTTAGACCCTCTCACTATCTCACCCTTAGACCCTCTCACTATCTCACACTTAGACCCTCTCACTATCTCACCCTTAGACCGTCTCACTATCTCACCCTTAGACCCTCTCACTATCTCACCCTTAGACCCTCTCACTATCTCACCCTTAGACCCTCTCGCTATCTCACCCTTAGACCCTCTCACCATCTCACCCTTAGACCCTCTCACTATCTCACCCTTAGACCCTCTCACTATCTCACCCTTACACCCTCTCACTATCTCACCCTTAGACCCTCTCACTATCTCACCATTAGACCCTCTCACTATCTCACCCTTAGACCCTCTCACTATCTCACCCTTAGACCCTCTCACTATCTCACTCTTAGATTCTCTCACTATCTTACCCTTAGACCCTCTCACTATCTCACCCTTAGACCCTCTCACTATTTCACCCTTAGACCCTCTCACTAACTCACCCTTAGACCCTCTCACTATCTCACCCTTAGACCCTCTCACTATCTCACCCTTAGACCCTCTCACTATCTCACACTTAGACCCTCTCACTATCTCACCCTTAGACCGTCTCACTATCTCACCTTTAGATCCTCTCACTATCTCACCCTTAGACCCTCTCACTATCTCACCCTTACACACTCTCACTATCTCACCCTTAGACCCTCTCACTATCTCACCATTAGACCCTCTCACTATCTCACCCTTAGACCCTCTCACTATCTCACCCTTAGACCCTCTCACTATCTCACCCTTAGACCCTCTCACTATCTTACCCTTAGACCCTCTCACTATCTCACCCTTAGACCATCTCACTATCTCACCCTTAGACCCTCTCACTATCTCACCCTTAGACCGTCTCACTATCTCACCCTTAGACCCTCTCGCTATCTCACCCTTAGACCCTCTCACTATCTCACCCTTAGACCCTCTCACTATCTCACCCTTAGACCCTCTCACTATCTCACCCTTAGACCCTCTCACTATCTCACCCTTAGACCCTCTCACTATCTCACCCTTAGACCCTCTCACTATCTCACTCTTAGACCCTCTCACTATCTCACCCTTAGACCCTCTCACTATCTCACCCTTAGACCCTCTCACTATCTCACACTTAGACCCTCTCACTATCTCACCCTTAGACCGTCTCACTATCTCACCCTTAGACCCTCTCACTATCTCACCCTTAGACCCTCTCACTATCTCACCCTTAGACCCTCTCGCTATCTCACCCTTAGACCCTCTCACTATCTCACCCTTAGACCCTCTCACTATCTCACCCTTAGACCCTCTCACTATCTCACCCTTAGACCCTCTCACTATCTCACCCTTAGACCCTCTCACTATCAAACCCTAAGACCCTCTCACTATCTCACCCTAAGACCCTCTCACTATCTCACCCTTAGACCCTCTCACTATCTCACCCTTAGACCCTCTCACTATCTCACCCTTAGACCCTCTCACTATCTCACCCTTAGACCCTCTCACTATCTCACCCTTAGACCCTCTCACTATCTCACCCTTAGACCCTCTCACTATCTCACCCTTAGACCCTCCCACTATCTCACACTTAGACCCTCTCACTATCTCACCCTTAGACCCTCTCACTATCTCACCCTTAGACCCTCTCACTATCTCACCCTTAGACCCTCTCACTATCTCACCCTTAGACCCTCTCACTATCTCACCCTTAGACCCTCTCACTATCTCACCCTTACACCCTCTCACTATCTCACCCTTAGACCCTCTCACTATCTCACACTTAGACCCTCTCACTATCTCACCCTTAGACCGTCTCACTATCTCACACTTAGACCCTCTCACTATCTCACCCTTAGACCGTCTCACTATCTCACCTTTAGACCCTCTCACTATCTCACCCTTAGACCCTCTCACTATCTCACCCTTAGACCCTCTCACTATCTCACCCTTAGACCCTCTCACTATCTCACCCTTAGACCCTCTCACTACCTCACCCTTAGACCCTCTCACTATCTCACCCTTAGACCCTCTCACTATCTCACCCTTAGACCCTCTCACTATCTCACCCTTAGACCCTCTCACTATCTCACCCTTAGACCCTCTCACTATCTCACCCTTAGACCCTCTCACTACCTCACCCTTAGACCCTCTCACTATCTCACCCTTAGACCCTCTCACTATCTCACCCTTAGACCCTCTCACTATCTCACCCTTAGACCCTCTCACTACCTCACCCTTAGACCCTCTCACTATCTCACCCTTAGACCCTCTCACTATCTCACCCTTAGACCCTCTCACTATCTCACCCTTAGACCCTCTCACTATCTCACCCTTAGACCCTCTCACTATCTCACCCTTAGACCCTCTCACTATCTCACCCTTAGACCCTCTCACTATCTCACCCTTAGACCCTCTCACTATCTCACCATTAGA
This sequence comes from Nemotelus pantherinus, assembly GCA_963978885.1. Lineage (NCBI taxonomy): Eukaryota > Metazoa > Arthropoda > Insecta > Diptera > Stratiomyidae > Nemotelus > Nemotelus pantherinus. The sequence continues at coordinate 43,226 of CAXBUK010000018.1, forward strand.
CCCACTCACTATCTCACCCTTAGACCCTCTCACTATCTCACCCTTAGACCCTCTCACTATCTCACCCTTAGACCCTCTCACTATCTCACCCTTAGACCCTCTCACTATCTCACCCTTAGACCCTCTCACTATCTCACCCTTAGACCCTCTCACTATCTCACCCTTAGACCCTCTCACTATCTCACCCTTAGACCCTCCCACTATCTCACACTTAGACCCTCTCACTATCTCACCCTTAGACCCTCTCACTATCTCACCCTTAGACCCTCTCACTATCTCACCCTTAGACCCTCTCACTATCTCACCCTTAGACCCTCTCACTATCTCACCCTTAGACCCTCTCACTATCTCACCCTTAGACCCTCTCACTATCTCACCCTTAGACCCTCTCACTATCTCACACTTATACCCTCTCACTATCTCACCCTTAGACCGTCTCACTATCTCACACTTAGACCCTCTCACTATCTCACCCTTAGACCGTCTCACTATCTCACCCTTAGACCCTCTCACTATCTCACCCTTAGACCCTCTCACTATCTCACCCTTAGACCCTCTCACTATCTCACCCTTAGACCCTCTCACTATCTTACCCTTAGACCCTCTCACTATCTCACCCTTAGACCATCTCACTATCTCACCCTTAGACCCTCTCACTATCTCACCCTTAGACCGTGTCACTATCTCACCCTTAGACCCTCTCGCTATCTCACCCTTAGACCCTCTCACTATCTCACCTTTAGACCCTCTCACTATCTCACCCTTACACCCTCTCACTATCTTACCCTTAGACCCTCTCACTATCTCACCATTAGACCCTCTCACTATCTCACCCTTAGACCCTCTCACTATCTCACCCTTAGACCCTCTCACTATCTCACCCTTAGACCCTCTCACTATCTCACCCTTAGACCCTCTCACTATCTCACCCTAAGACCCTCTCACTATCTCACCCTTAGACCCTCTCACTATCTCACCCTTAGACCGTCTCACTACCTCACCCTTAGACCCTCTCACTATCTCACCCTTAGACCCTCCCACTATCTTACCCTTAGACCCTCTCACTATCTCACCCTTAGACCATCTCACTATCTCACCCTTAGACCCTCTCACTATCTCACCCTTAAACCGTCTCACTATCTCACCCTTAGACCCTCTCGCTATCTCACCCTTAGACCCTCTCACTATCTCACCCTTAGACCCTCTCACTATCTCACCCTTAGACCCTCTCACTATCTCACCCTTAGACCCTCTCACTATCTCACCCTAAGACCCTCTCACTATCTCACCCTTAGACCCTCTCACTATCTCACCCTTAGACCGTCTCACTACCTCACCCTTAGACCCTCTCACTATCTCACCCTTAGACCCTCCCACTATCTTACCCTTAGACCCTCTCACTATCTCACCCTTAGACCATCTCACTATCTCACCCTTAGACCCTCTCACTATCTCACCCTTAGACCCTCTCACTATCTCACCCTTAGACCCTCTCACTATCTCACCCTTAGACCCTCTCACTATCTCACCCTTAGACCCTCTCACTATCTCACCCTTAGACCCTCTCACTATCTCACCCTTAGACCCTCTCACTATCTCACCCTTAGACCATCTCACTATCTCACCCTTAGACCCTCTTACTATCTCACCCTTAGACCCTCTCACTATCTCACCCTTAGACCCTCTCAATATCTCACTCTTAGACCCTCTCACTATCTCTTCCTTAGACCCTCTCAGTATCTCACACTTAGACCCTCTCACTATCTCACCCTTAGACCCTCTCACTATCTCACCCTTAGACCCTCTCCTATCTCACCCTTAGACCCTCTCACTATCTCACCCTTAGACCCTCTCACTATCTCACCCTTAGACCCTCTCACTATCTCACCCTTAGACCCTCTCACTATCTCACAATTAGACCCTCTCACTATCTCACACTTAGACCCTCTCACTATCTCACCCTTAGACCGTCTCACTATCTCACCCTTAGACCCTCTCACTATCTCACCCTTAGACCCTCTCACTATCTCACCCTTAGACCCTCTCACTATCTCACCCTTAGACCCTCTCACTATCTCACCCTTAGACCCTCTCACTATCTCACCCTTAGACCCTCTCACTATCTCACCCTTAGACCCTCTCACTATCTCACCCTTAGACCCTCTCACTATCTCACCCTTAGACCCTCTCACTATCTCACCCTTAGACCCTCTCACTATCTCACCCTTAGACCCTCTCACTATCTCACCCTTAGACCCTCTCACTATCTCACCCTTAGACCCTCTCACTATCTCACCCTTAGACCCTCTCACTATCTCACCCTTAGACCCTCTCACTATCTCACCCTCAGACCCTCTCACTATCTCACCCTTAGACCCTCTCACTATCTCACCGTTAGACCCTCTCACTATCTCATCCTTAGACCCTCTCACTATCTCACCCTTAGACCCTCTCACTATCTCACCCTTAGACCCTCATACTATCTCACCCTTAGACCCTCTCACTATCTCACCCTTAGACCCTCTCACTATCTCACCCTTAGACCCTCTCACTATCTCACCCTTAGACCCTCTCACTATCTCACCCTTAGACCCTCTCACTATCTCACCCTTAGACCGTCTAACTATCTCACCCTTACTCCCTCTCGCTATCTCACCCTTAGACCCTCTCACTATCTCACCCTAAGACCCTCTCACTATCTCACCCTTAGACCCTTTCACTATCTCACCCTTAGACCCTCTCACTATCTCACCCGTAAGCCCTCTCACTATCTCACCCTTAGACCCTCTCACTATCTCACCCTTAGACCCTCTCACTATCTCACCCTTAGACCCTCTCACTATCTCACCCTTAGACCCTCTCACTCTCTCACCCTTAGACCCTCTCACTATCTCACTTTTAGACCCTCTCACTATCTCACCCTTAGACCCTCTCACTATCTCACACTTAGACCCTCTCACTATCTCACCCTAAGACCCTCTCACTATCTCACCCTTAGACCCTCTCACTATCTCACCCTTAGACCCTGTCACTATCTCACCCTTAGACCCTCTCACTATCTCACCCTTAGACCCTCTCACTATCTCACCCTTAGACCCTCTCACTATCTCACCCTTAGACCCTCTCACTATCTCACCCTTAGACCCTCTCACTATCTCACCCTTAGACCCTCTCACTATCTCACCTTAGAAACTCTCACTATCTCACCCTTAGACCCTCTCGCTATCTCACCCTTAGACCCTCTCACTATCTCACCCTTAGACCCTCTCACTATCTCACCCTTAGACCCTCTCACTATCTCACCCTTAGACCCTCTCACTATCTCACCCTTAGACCCTCTCACTATCTCAACCTTAGACCCTCTCACTATCTCACCCTTAGACCCTCTCACTATCTCACCCTTAGACCCTCTCACTATCTCACCCTTAGACCCTCTCACTATCTCACCCTTAGACACTCTCACTATCTCACCCTTAGACCCTCTCACTATCTCACCCTTAGACCCTCTCACTATCTCACCCTTAGACCCTCTCACTATCTCACCCTAAGACCCTCTCACTATCTCACCCTTAGACCCTCTCACTATCTCACCCTTAGACCCTCTCACTATCTCACCCTTAGACCCTCTCACTATCTCACTCTTAGACCCTCTCACTATCTCACCCTTAGACCCTCTCACTATCTCACCCTTAGACCCTCTCACTATCTCACCCTTAGACCCTCTCACTATCTCACTCTTAGACCCTCTCACTATCTCACACTTAGACCCTCTCACTATCTCACCCTTAGACCCTCTCACTATCTCACCCTTAGACCCTCTCACTATCTCACCCTTAGACCCTCTCACTATCTCACCCTTAGACCCTCTCACTATCTCACCCTTAGACCCTCTCACTATCTCACCCTTAGACCCTCTCACTATCTCACCCTTAGACCCTCTCACTATCTCACCCTTAGACCCTCTCACTATCTCACCCTTAGACCCTCTCACTATCTCACCCTTAGACCGTCTCACTATCTCACCCTTAGACCCTCTCACCATCTCACCCTTAGACCCTCTCACTATCTCACCCTCAGACAATCTCACTATCTCACCCTTAGACCCTCTCACTATCTCACCCTTAGACCCTCTCACTATCTCACCCTTAGACCCTCTCACTATCTCACCCTTAGACCCTCTCACTATCTCACCCTTAGATTCTCTCACTATCTCATTCTTAGACCCTCTCACTATCTCACCCTTAGACCCTCTAACTATCTCACCCTAAGACTCTCTCACTATCTCACCCTTAGACCCTCACACTATCTCACCCTTAGACCCTCTCACTATCTCACCCTTAGACCTTCTCACTATCTCACCCTTAGACCCTCTCATTGTCTCACCCTTAGACCCTCTCACTATCTCACCCTTAGACCCTCTCACTATCTCACCCTTAGACCCTCTTACTATCTCACCCTTAGACCCTCTCACTATCTCACCCTTAGACCCTCTCACTATCTCACCCTTAGACCCTCTCACTATCTCACCCTTAGACCCTCTCACTATCTCACCCTTAGACCCTCTCACTATCTCACCCTTAGACCTTCTCACTATCTCACCCTTAGACCCTCTCACTATCTCACCCTTAGACCATCTCACTATCTCACTCTTAGACCTTCTCACTATCTCACCCTTAGACCCTCTCACTATCTCACCCTTAGACCCTCTCACTATCTCACCCTTAGACCCTCTCACTATCTCACCCTTAGACCCTCTCACTATCTCACCCTTAGACCCTCTCACTATCTCACCCTTAGACCCTCTCACTATCTCACCCTTAGACCCTCTCACTATCTCACCCTTAGACCCTCTCACTATCTCAACCTTAGACCCTCTCACTATCTCACCCTTAGACCCTCTCACTATCTCACCCTTAGACCCTCTCACTATCTCACCCTTAGACCCTCTCACTATCTCACCCTTAGACCCTCTCACTATCTCACCCTTAGACCCTCTCACTATCTCACCCTTAGACCCTCTCACTATCTCACCTTAGAAACTCTCACTATCTCACCCTTAGACCCTCTCGCTATCTCACCCTTAGACCCTCTCACTATCTCACCCTTAGACCCTCTCACTATCTCACCCTTAGACCCTCTCACTATCTCACCCTTAGACCCTCTCACTATCTCACCCTTAGACCCTCTCACTATCTCAACCTTAGACCCTCTCACTATCTCACCCTTAGACCCTCTCACTATCTCACCCTTAGACCCTCTCACTATCTCACCCTTAGACCCTCTCACTATCTCACCCTTAGACACTCTCACTATCTCACCCTTAGACCCTCTCACTATCTCACCCTTAGACCCTCTCACTATCTCACCCTTAGACCCTCTCACTATCTCACCCTAAGACCCTCTCACTATCTCACCCTTAGACCCTCTCACTATCTCACCCTTAGACCCTCTCACTATCTCACCCTTAGACCCTCTCACTATCTCACTCTTAGACCCTCTCACTATCTCACCCTTAGACCCTCTCACTATCTCACCCTTAGACCCTCTCACTATCTCACCCTTAGACCCTCTCACTATCTCACCCTTAGACCCTCTCACTATCTCACTCTTAGACCCTCTCACTATCTCACCCTTAGACCCTCTCACTATCTCACCCTTAGACCCTCTCACTATCTCACCCTTAGACCCTCTCACTTTCTCACCCTTAGACCCTCTCACTATCTCACCCTTAGACCCTCTCACTATCTCACCCTTAGACCCTCTCACTATCTCACCCTTAGACCCTCTCACTATCTCACCCTTAGACCCTCTCACTATCTCACCCTTAGACCCTCTCACTATCTCACCCTTAGACCCTCTCACTATCTCACCCTTAGACCGTCTCACTATCTCACCCTTAGACCCTCTCACCATCTCACCCTTAGACCCTCTCACTATCTCACCCTCAGACAATCTCACTATCTCACCCTTAGACCCTCTCACTATCTCACCCTTAGACCCTCTCACTATCTCACCCTTAGACCCTCTCACTATCTCACCCTTAGACCCTCTCACTATCTCACCCTTAGATTCTCTCACTATCTCACCCTTAGACCCTCTCACTATCTCACCCTTAGACCCTCTAACTATCTCACCCTAAGACTCTCTCACTATCTCACCCTTAGACCCTCACACTATCTCACCCTTAGACCCTCTCACTATCTCACCCTTAGACCTTCTCACTATCTCACCCTTAGACCCTCTCATTGTCTCACCCTTAGACCCTCTCACTATCTCACCCTTAGACCCTCTCACTATCTCACCCTTAGACCCTCTTACTATCTCACCCTTAGACCCTCTCACTATCTCACCCTTAGACCCTCTCACTATCTCACCCTTAGACCCTCTCACTATCTCACCCTTAGACCCTCTCACTATCTCACCCTTAGACCCTCTCACTATCTCACCCTTAGACCTTCTCACTATCTCACCCTTAGACCCTCTCACTATCTCACCCTTAGACCATCTCACTATCTCACTCTTAGACCTTCTCACTATCTCACCCTTAGACCCTCTCACTATCTCACCCTTAGACCCTCTCATTATCTCACCCTTAGACCCTCTCACTATCTCACCCTTAGACCCTCTCACAATCTCACCCTTAGACCATCTCACTATCTCACCCTTAGACCCTCTCACTATCTCACCTTTAGACCCTCTCACTATCTCACCCTTAGCCCCTCTCACTATCTCACCCTTAGACCCTCTCACTATCTCACCCTTAGACCCTCTCACTATCTCACCCTTAGACCCTCTCACTATCTCACCCTTAGACCATCTCACTATCTCACTCTTAGACCTTCTCACTATCTCACCCTTAGACCCTCCCACTATCTCACCCTTAGACCCTCTCACTATCTCACCCTTAAACCCTCTCACTATCTCACCCTTAGACCCTCTCACTATCTCACCCTTAGACCCTCTCACTATCTCACCCTTAAACCATCTCACTATCTCACCCTTAAACCATCTCACTATCTCACCCTTAGACCCTCTCACTATCTTACCCTTAGACCATCTCACTATCTCACTCTTAGACCTTCTCACTATCTCACCCTTAGACCTTCCCACTATCTCACCCTTAGACCCTCTCACTATCTCACCCTTAAACCCTCTCACTATCTCACCCTTAGACCCTCTCACTATCTCACCCTTAGACCCTCTCACTATCTCACCCTTAAACCATCTCACTATCTCACCCTTAAACCATCTCACTATCTCACCCTTAGACCCTCTCACTATCTCACCCTTAGACCCTCTAACTATCTCACCCTTAGACCATCTCACTATCTCACTCTTAGACCTTCTCACTATCTCACCCTTAGACCCTCCCACTATCTCACCCTTAGACCCTCTCACTATCTCACCCTTAGACCTTCTCACTATCTCACCCTTAGACCCTCTCACTATCTCACCCTTAGACCCTCTCACAATCTCACCCTTAAACCATCTCACTATCTCACCCTTAGACCCTCTGACTATCTCACCCTTAGACCCTCTCACTATCTCACCCTTAGACCCTCTCACAATCTCACCCTTAAACCATCTCACTATCTCACCCTTAGACCCTCTCACTATCTTACCCTTAGACCCTCTTACTATCTCACCCTTAGACCCTCTCACTATCTCACCCTTAGAACCTCTCACTATCTCACCCTTAGACCCTCTCACTATCTCACCCTTAGACCCTCTCACTATCTCACCCTTAGACCCTCTCACTTTCTCACCCTTAGAACCTCTCACTATCTCACCCTTAGACCCTCTCACTATCTCACTCTTAGACTCTCTCACTATCTCACCCTTAGACCCTCTCACTATCTCACACTTAGACCCTCTCACTATCTCACCCTTAGACCCTCTCACTATCTCACCCTTAGACCCTCTCACTATCTCACCCTTAGACCCTCTCACTATCTCACCCTTAGACCATCTCACTATCTCACTCTTAGACCTTCTCACTATCTCACCCTTAGACCCTCCCACTATCTCACCCTTAGACCCTCTCACTATCTCACCCTTAAACCCTCTCACTATCTCACCCTTAGACCCTCTCACTATCTCACCCTTAGACCCTCTCACTATCTCACCCTTAGCCCCTTTCACTATCTCACCCTTAGACCCTCTCACTATTTCACCCTTAGACCCTCTCACTATCTCACCCTTAGACCCTCTCACTATCTCACCCTTAGACCCTCTCACTATCTTACCCTTAGACCCTCTCACTATCTCACCCTTAGACCCTCTCACTATCTCACCCTTAGACCCTCTCACTATCTCACCCTTACACCCTCTCACTATCTCACCCTTGACCCTCTCACTATCTCACCCTTAGACCCTCTCACTTTCTCACCCTTAGACACTCTCACTATCTCACCCTTAGACCCTCTCAATATCTCACCCTTAGACCCTCTCACTATCTCACCCTTAGACCCTTTCACTATCTCACCCTTAGACCCTCTCACTATCTCACCCTTAGACCCTCTCACTATCTCACCCTAAGACCCTCTCACTATCTCACCCTTAGACCCTCTCACTATCTCACCCTTAGACCCTCTCACTATCTCAACCTTAGACCCTCTCACTATCTCACCCTTAGACCCTCTCACTATCTCACCCTTAGACCCTCTCACTATCTCACCCTAAGACCCTCTCACTATCTCACCCTTAGACCCTCTCACTATCTCACCCTTAGACCCTCTCACTATCTCACCCTTAGACCCTCTCACTAGCTCACCCTTAGACCCTCTCACTATCTCACCCTTAGACCCTCTCACTATCTCACTCTTAGACCCTCTCACTATCTCACCCTTTGACCCTCTCACTATCTCACCCTTAGACCCTCTCACTATCTCACCCTTAGACCCTTTCACTATCTCACCCTTAGATCCTCTCAGTATCTCACCCTTAGACCCTCTCACTATCTCACCCTTAGACCCTCTCACTATCTCACCCTTAGACCCTCTAACTATCTCACCCTTAGACCCTCTCACTATCTCACCCTTAGACCCTCTCACTATCTCACCCTTAGACCCTCTCACTATCTCACCCTTAGACCCTCTCACTATCTCACCCTTAGACCCTCTCACTATCTCACCCTTAGACCCTCTAACTATCTCACCCTTAGACCCTCTCACTATCTCACCCTTAGACCCTCTCACTATCTCACCCTTAGACCCTCTCACCATCTCACCCTTAGACACTCTCACCATCTCACCCTTAGACCCTCTCACTATCTCACCCTTAGACCCTCTCACTATCTCACCCTTAGACCCTCTCACTATCTCACCCTTAGACTCTCTCACTATCTCGCTCTTAGACCCTCTCACTATCTCACCCTTAGACCCTCTCACTATCTCACCCTTAGACCCTCTCACTATATCACCCTTAGACCCTCTCAATATCTCACTCTTAGACCCTCTCACTATCTCACCCTTAGACCCTCTCACTATCTCACCCTTAGACCCTCTCACTATCTCACCCTTCGACCCTCTCACTATCTCACCCTTAGACCCTCTCAATATCTCACCTTAGACCCTCTCACTATATCACCCTTAGACCCTCTCACTATCTCACCCTTAGACCCTCTCACTATCTCACCCTTAGACCCTCTCACTATCTCACCCTTAGACCCTCTCACTATCTCACCCTTAGACCCTCTCACTTTCTCACCCTTAGAACCTCTCACTATCTCACCCTTAGACCCTCTCACTATCTCACTCTTAGACTCTCTCACTATCTCACCCTTAGACCCTCTCACTATCTCACACTTAGACCCTCTCACTATCTCACCCTTAGACCCTCTCACTATCTCACCCTTAGACCCTCTCACTATCTCACCCTTAGACCCTCTCACTATCTCACCCTTAGACCATCTCACTATCTCACTCTTAGACCTTCTCACTATCTCACCCTTAGACCCTCCCACTATCTCACCCTTAGACCCTCTCACTATCTCACCCTTAAACCCTCTCACTATCTCACCCTTAGACCTTCTCACTATCTCACCCTTAGACCCTCTCACTATCTCACCCTTAGACCCTCTCACAATCTCACCCTTAAACCATCTCACTATCTCACCCTTAGACCCTCTGACTATCTCACCCTTAGACCCTCTCACTATCTCACCCTTAGACCCTCTCACAATCTCACCCTTAAACCATCTCACTATCTCACCCTTAGACCCTCTCACTATCTTACCCTTAGACCCTCTTACTATCTCACCCTTAGACCCTCTCACTATCTCACCCTTAGAACCTCTCACTATCTCACCCTTAGACCCTCTCACTATCTCACCCTTAGACCCTCTCACTATCTCACCCTTAGACCCTCTCACTTTCTCACCCTTAGAACCTCTCACTATCTCACCCTTAGACCCTCTCACTATCTCACTCTTAGACTCTCTCACTATCTCACCCTTAGACCCTCTCACTATCTCACACTTAGACCCTCTCACTATCTCACCCTTAGACCCTCTCACTATCTCACCCTTAGACCCTCTCACTATCTCACCCTTAGACCCTCTCACTATCTCACCCTTAGACCATCTCACTATCTCACTCTTAGACCTTCTCACTATCTCACCCTTAGACCCTCCCACTATCTCACCCTTAGACCCTCTCACTATCTCACCCTTAAACCCTCTCACTATCTCACCCTTAGACCCTCTCACTATATCACCCTTAGACCCTCTCACTATCTCACCCTTAGACCCTCTCACTATCTCACCCTTAGACCCTCTCACTATTTCACCCTTAGACCCTCTCACTATCTCACCCTTAGACCCTCTCACTATCTCACCCTTAGACCCTCTCACTATCTTACCCTTAGACCCTCTCACTATCTCACCCTTAGACCCTCTCACTATCTCACCCTTAGACCCTCTCACTATCTCACCCTTACACCCTCTCACTATCTCACCCTTGACCCTCTCACTATCTCACCCTTAGACCCTCTCACTTTCTCACCCTTAGACACTCTCACTATCTCACCCTTAGACCCTCTCAATATCTCACCCTTAGACCCTCTCACTATCTCACCCTTAGACCCTTTCACTATCTCACCCTTAGACCCTCTCACTATCTCACCCTTAGACCCTCTCACTATCTCACCCTAAGACCCTCTCACTATCTCACCCTTAGACCCTCTCACTATCTCACCCTTAGACCCTCTCACTATCTCAACCTTAGACCCTCTCACTATCTCACCCTTAGACCCTCTCACTATCTCACCCTTAGACCCTCTCACTATCTCACCCTAAGACCCTCTCACTATCTCACCCTTAGACCCTCTCACTATCTCACCCTTAGACCCTCTCACTATCTCACCCTTAGACCCTCTCACTAGCTCACCCTTAGACCCTCTCACTATCTCACCCTTAGACCCTCTCACTATCTCACTCTTAGACCCTCTCACTATCTCACCCTTTGACCCTCTCACTATCTCACCCTTAGACCCTCTCACTATCTCACCCTTAGACCCTTTCACTATCTCACCCTTAGACCCTCTCAGTATCTCACCCTTAGACCCTCTCACTATCTCACCCTTAGACCCTCTCACTATCTCACCCTTAGACCCTCTAACTAACTCACCCTTAGACCCTCTCACTATCTCACCCTTAGACCCTCTCACTATCTCACCCTTAGACCCTCTCACTATCTCACCCTTAGACCCTCTCACTATCTCACCCTTAGACCCTCTCACTATCTCACCCTTAGACCCTCTAACTATCTCACCCTTAGACCCTCTCACTATCTCACCCTTAGACCCTCTCACTATCTCACCCTTAGACCCTCTCACCATCTCACCCTTAGACACTCTCACCATCTCACCCTTAGACCCTCTCACTATCTCACCCTTAGACCCTCTCACTATCTCACCCTTAGACCCTCTCACTATCTCACCCTTAGACTCTCTCACTATCTCGCTCTTAGACCCTCTCACTATCTCACCCTTAGACCCTCTCACTATCTCACCCTTAGACCCTCTCACTATATCACCCTTAGACCCTCTCAATATCTCACTCTTAGACCCTCTCACTATCTCACCCTTAGACCCTCTCACTATCTCACCCTTAGACCCTCTCACTATCTCACCCTTCGACCCTCTCACTATCTCACCCTTAGACCCTCTCAATATCTCACCTTAGACCCTCTCACTATATCACCCTTAGACCCTCTCACTATCTCACCCTTAGACCCTCTCACTATCTCACCCTTAGACCCTCTCACTATCTCACCCTTAGACCCTCTCACTATCTCACCCTTAGACCCTCTCACTATCACCCTCTCACTATCTCACCCTTAGACCCTCTCACTATCACCCTCTCACTATCTCACCCTTCGACCCTCTCACTATCTCACCCTTAGACCCTCTCAATATCTCACCCTTAAAACCTCTCACTATCACCCTCTCACTATCTTACCCTTAGACCCTCTCACTATCTCACCCTTAGACCCTCTCACTATCTCACCCTTAGACCCTGTCACTATCTCACCCTTAGACCCTCTCACTATCTCACACTTAGACCCTCTCACTATCTCACCCTTAGACCCTCTCACTATCTCACCCTTAGACCCTCTCACTATCTCACAATTAGACCCTCTCACTATCTCACCCTTAGACCCTCTCACTATCTCACCCTTAGACCCTCTCACTATCCCACCCTTAGACCCTCTCACTATCGCACCCTTAGACCCTCTCACTATCTCACCCTTAGACCCTCTTACTATCTCACCCTTAGACCCTCTCACTATCTCACCCATAGACCCTCTCACTATCTCACCCTTAAACCCTCTCACTATCTCACCCTTAGACCCTCTCACTATCTCAACCTTAGACCCTCTCACTATCTCACCCTTCGATCCTCTCACTATCTCACCCTTAGACCCTCTCACCATCTCACCCTTACACCCTCTCACTATCTCACCCTTAGACCCTCTCACTATCTCACCCTTAGACCCTCTCACTATCTCACCCTTAGACCCTCTCACTATCTCACCCTTAGACCCTCTAACTATCTCACCCTTAGACCCTCTCACTATCTCACCCTTAGACCCTCTCACCATCTCACCCTTAGACCCTCTCACTATCTCACCCTTTGACCCTCTCGCTATCTCACCCTTAGACCCTCTCACTATCTCACCCTTAGACTCTCTCACTATCTGACCTTTAGACCCTCTCACTATCTCACCCTTAAACCTTCTCACTATCTCACCCTTAGACCCTCTCACTATCTCACCCTTAGACCCTCTCACTATCTTACCCTTAGACCCTCTCACTATCTCACCCTTAGACCCTCTCACTATCTCACCCTTAGACCCTCTCACTATCTCACCCTTAGACCCTCTCACTATCTCACCCTTAGACCCCCTCACTTTCTCACCCTTAGACCCTCTCACTATCTCACCCTTAGACCCTGTTACTATCTCACCCTTAGACCCTCTCACTATCTCACCCTTAGACCATCTCACTATCTCACCCTTAGACCCTCTCACTATCTCACCCTCAGACCCTCTCACTATCTCACCCTAAGACCGTCTCACTATCTCACCCTTAGACTCTCTCACTATCTCACCCTTAGACCCTCTCACTATCTCACCCTTAGACCCTCTCACTATCTCACCCTTAGACCCTCTCACTATCTCACCCTTAGACCCTCTCACTATCTCACCCTTAGACCCAATCACTTTCTCACCCTTAGACCCTCTCACTATCTCACCCATAGACCCTCTGACTATCTCACCCTTATCCCCTCTCACTATCTCACCCTTAGACCATCTCACTATCTCACCCTTAGACCCTCTCACTATCTCACCCTTAGACCCTCTCACTATCTCACCCTTAGACCCTCTCAGCATCTCATCCTTAGACCCTCTCACTATCTCACCCTTAGAACCTCTCACCATCTCACCCTTAGACCCTCTCACTATCTCACCCTTAGACCCTCTCACTATATCACCCTTAGACCCTCTCACTATCTCACCCTTAGACCCTCTCACTATCTCACCCTTAGACCCTCTCACCATCTCACCCTTAGACCCTCTCACTATCTCACCCTTAGACCCTCTCACTATCTCACCCTTAGACCCTCTCACTATCTCACCCTTAGACCCTCTCACTATCTCACCCTTAGACCCTCTCACTATCTCACCCTTAGACCCTCTCACTATCTCACCCTTAGACCCTCTCACAATCTCACCCTTAGACCCTCTCACTATCACCCTCTCACTATCTCACCCTTAGACCCGCTCACTATCTCACCCTTAGACATTCTCACTATCTCACCCTAAGACCCTCTCACTATCTCACCCTTAGACCCTCTCACTATCTCACCCTTAGACCCTCTCACTATCTCACCCTTAGACACTCTCACTATCTCACCCTTAGACCCTCTCACTATCTCACCCTTAGACCCTCTCACTATCTCACCATTAGAACCTCTCACTATCTCACCCGTAGACCCTCTCACTATCTCACCCTTATACCCTCTCACTATCTCACCCTTAGACCCTCTCACTATCTCACCCTTAGACCCTCTCACTATCTCACCCTTAGACCCTCTCACTATCTCACCCTTAGACCCTCTCATTATCTCACCCTAAGACCCTCTCACTATCTCACCCTAAGACCCTCTCACTATCTCACCCTTAGACCCTCTCACTATCTCACCCTTAGACCCTCTCACTATCTCACCCTTAGACCCTCTCACTATCTCACCCTTAGACCCTCTCACTATCTCACCCTTAGACCCTCTCACTATCTCACCCTTAGACCCTCTCACTATCTCACCCTTAGACCCTCTCACTATCTCACCCTTAGACCCTCTCACTATCTCACCCTTAGACCCTCTCACTATCTCACCCTTAGACCCTCTCACTATCTCACCCTTAGACCCTCTCACTATCTCACCCTTAGACCCTCTCACTATCTCACCCTTAGACCCTCTCACTATCTCACCCTTAGACCCTCTCACTATCTCACCCTTAGACCCTCTCATTATCTCACCCTTTGACCCTCTCACTATCTCACCCTTAAACCCTCTCACTATCTCACCCTTAGACCCTCTCACTATCTCACCCTTAGACCCTCTCACTATCTCACCCTTAGACCCTCTCCCTATCTCACCCTTAGACCCTCTCACTATCTCACCCTTAGACCCTCTCACTATCTCAACCTTAGACCCACTCACTATCTCACCCTTAGACCCTCTCACTATCTCACCCTTAGACCCTCTCACTATCTCACCCTTAGACCCTCTCACTATCTCACCCTTAGACCCTCTCACTATCTCACCCTTAGACCCTCTCACTATCTCACCCTTAGACCCCCTCACTTTCTCACCCTTAGACCCTCTCACTATCTCACCCTTAGACCCTCTCACTATCTCACCCTTAGACCCTCTCACTATCTCACCCTTAGACCCTCTCACTATCTCACCCTTAGACCCTCTCACTATCTCACCCTTAGACCCTCTCACTATCTGACCCTTAGACCCTCTCACCATCTCATCCTTAGACCCTCTCACTATCTCACCCTTAGAACCTCTCACTATCTCACCCTTAGACCCTCTCACTATCTCACCCTTAGACCCTCTCACTATCTCACCCTTAGACCCTCTCACTATCTCACCCTTAGACCCTCTCACTATCTCACCCTTAGACCCTCTCACTATTCACCCTTAGACCCTCTCACTATTTCACCCTTAGACCCTCTCACTATCACCCTCTCACTATCTCACCCTTTGACCCTCTCACTATCTCACCCTAAGACCCTCTCACTATCACCCTCTCACTATCTCACCCTTAGACCCTCTCACTATCTCACCGTTAGACCCTCTCACCATCTCAACCTCAGACCCTCTCACTATCTCACCCTTAGACCCTCTCACTATCTCACCCTTAGACCCTCTCACTATCTCACCCTTAGACCCTCTCACTATCTCACCCTTAGACCCTCTCACTATCTCACCATTAGACCCTCTCACTATCTCACCCTTAGACCCTCTCACTATCTCACCCTTAGACCCTCTCACTATCTCACCCTTAGACCCTCTCACTATCTCACCCTTAGACTCTCTCACTATCTCACCCTTAGACCCTCTCACTATCTCACCCTTAGACCCTCTCACTATCTCACCCTTAGACCCTCTCACTATCTCACCCTTAGACCCTCTCACTATCTCACCCTTAGACCCTCTCACTATCTCACCCTTAGACCCTCTCGTTATCTCACCCTTAGACCCTCTCACTATCTCACCCTTAGACCCTCTCACTATCTAACCCTTAGACCCTCTCACTATCTCACCCTTAGACCCTCTCACTATCTCACCCTTAGAACCTCTCACTATCTCACCCTTAGACCCTCTCACTATCTCACCCTTAGACCCTCTCACTATCTCACCCTTAGACCCTCTCACTATCTCACCCTTAGACTCTCTCACTATCTCACCCTTAGACCCTCTCACTATCACCCTCTCACTATCTCACCCTTAGACCCTCTCACTATCTCACCCTTAGACCCTCTCACTATCTCACCCTTAGACCCTCTCACTGTCTCACCCTTAGACCCTCTCACTATCTAAACCTTAGACCCTCTCACTATCTCACCCTTAGACCCTCTCACTATCTCACCCTTAGACCCTCTCACTATCTCACCCTTAGACCCTCTCACTATCTCACCCTTAGACCCTCTCACTATCTCACCCTTAAACCCTCTCACTATCTCACCCTTAGACCCTCTCATTATCTCACCCTTTGACCCTCTCACTATCTCACCCTTAAACCCTCTCACTATCTCACCCTTAGACCCTCTCACTATCTCACCCTTAGACCCTCTCACTATCTCACCCTTAGACCCTCTCCCTATCTCACCCTTAGACCCTCTCACTATCTCACCCTTAGACCCTCTCACTATCTCACCCTTAGACCCTCTCACTATCTCACCCTTAGACCCTCTCACTATCTCACCCTTAGACCCTCTCACTATCTCACCCTTAGACCCTCTCATTATCTCACCCTTTGACCCTCTCACTATCTCACCCTTAAACCCTCTCACTATCTCACCCTTAGACCCTCTCACTATCTCACCCTTAGACCCTCTCACTATCTCACCCTTAGACCCTCTCCCTATCTCACCCTTAGACCCTCTCACTATCTCACCCTTAGACCCTCTCACTATCTCACCCTTAGACCCTCTCACTATCTCACCCTTAGACCCTCTCACTATCTCACCCTTAGACCCTCTCACTATCTCACCCTTAGACCCTCTCACTATCTCACCCTTAGACCCTCTCTCTATCTCACCCTTAGACCCTCTCACTATCTCACCCTTAGACTCTCTCACTATCTCACCCTTAGACCCTCTCACTATCACCCTCTCACTATCTCACCCTTAGACCCTCTCACTATCTCACCCTTAGACCCTCTCACTATCTCACCCTTAGAACCTCTCACTATCTCACCCTTAGACCCTCTCACTATCTCACCCTTAGACCCTCTCACTATCTCACCCTTAGACCCTCTCACTATCTCACCCTTAGACTCTCTCACTATCTCACCCTTAGACCCTCTCACTATCACCCTCTCACTATCTCACCCTTAGACCCTCTCACTATCTCACCCTTAGACCCTCTCACTATCTCACCCTTAGACCCTCTCACTGTCTCACCCTTAGACCCTCTCACTATCTCACCCTTAGACCCTCTCACTATCTCACCCTTAGACCCTCTCACTATCTCACCCTTTGACCCTCTCTCTATCTCACCCTTAGACCCTCTCACTATCTCACCCTTAGACTCTCTCACTATCTCACCCTTAGACCCTCTCACTATCACCCTCTCACTATCTCACCCTTAGACCCTCTCACTATCTCACCCTTAGACCCTCTCACTATCTCACCATTAGACCCTCTCACTATCTCACCCTTAGACCCTCTCACTATCTCACCCTTAGACCCTCTCACTATCTCACCCTTAGACCCTCTCACTATCTCACCCTTAGACTCTCTCACTATCTCACCCTTAGACCCTCTCACTATCTCACCCTTAGACCCTCTCACTATCTCACCCTTAGACCCTCTCACTATCTCACCCTTAGACCCTCTCGTTATCTCACCCTTAGACCCTCTCACTATCTCACCCTTAGACCCTCTCACTATCTAACCCTTAGACCCTCTCACTATCTCACCCTTAGACCCTCTCACTATCTCACCCTTAGAACCTCTCACTATCTCACCCTTAGACCCTCTCACTATCTCACCCTTAGACCCTCTCACTATCTCACCCTTAGACCCTCTCACTATCTCACCCTTAGACTCTCTCACTATCTCACCCTTAGACCCTCTCACTATCACCCTCTCACTATCTCACCCTTAGACCCTCTCACTATCTCACCCTTAGACCCTCTCACTATCTCACCCTTAGACCCTCTCACTGTCTCACCCTTAGACCCTCTCACTATCTCAACCTTAGACCCTCTCACTATCTCACCCTTAGACCCTCTCACTATCTCACCCTTAGACCCTCTCACTATCTCACCCTTAGACCCTCTCACTATCTCACCCTTAGACCCTCTCACTATCTCACCCTTAAACCCTCTCACTATCTCACCCTTAGACCCTCTCATTATCTCACCCTTTGACCCTCTCACTATCTCACCCTTAAACCCTCTCACTATCTCACCCTTAGACCCTCTCACTATCTCACCCTTAGACCCTCTCACTATCTCACCCTTAGACCCTCTCCCTATCTCACCCTTAGACCCTCTCACTATCTCACCCTTAGACCCTCTCACTATCTCACCCTTAGACCCTCTCACTATCTCACCCTTAGACCCTCTCACTATCTCACCCTTAGACCCTCTCACTATCTCACCCTTAGACCCTCTCATTATCTCACCCTTTGACCCTCTCACTATCTCACCCTTAAACCCTCTCACTATCTCACCCTTAGACCCTCTCACTATCTCACCCTTAGACCCTCTCACTATCTCACCCTTAGACCCTCTCCCTATCTCACCCTTAGACCCTCTCACTATCTCACCCTTAGACCCTCTCACTATCTCACCCTTAGACCCTCTCACTATCTCACCCTTAGACCCTCTCACTATCTCACCCTTAGACCCTCTCACTATCTCACCCTTAGACCCTCTCACTATCTCACCCTTAGACCCTCTCACTATCTCACCCTTAGACCCTCTCTCTATCTCACCCTTAGACCCTCTCACTATCTCACCCTTAGACCCTCTCACTATCTCACCCTTAGACCCTCTCACTATCTCACCCTTAGACCCTCTCACTATCTCACCCTTAGACCCTCTCACTATCTCACCCTCAGACCCTCTCACTATCTCACCCTTAGACCCTCTCACTATCTCACCCTTAGACCCTCTCACAATCTCATCCTTAGACCCTCTCACTATCTCACCCTTAGACCCTCTCACTATCTCACCCTTAGACCCTCTCACTATCTCAAGCTTAGACCCTCTCACTATCTCACCCTTAGACCCTCTCACTATCACCCTCTCACTATCTCACCCTTAGACCCTCTCACTATCTCACCCTTAGACCCTCTCACTATCTCACCCTTAGACCCTCTCACTATCTACCCCTTAGACCCTCTCACTATCTCACCCTTAGACCCTCTCACTATCTCACCCTTAGACCCTCTCACTGTCTCATCCTTAGACCCTCTCACTATCTCAACCTTAGACCCTCTCACTATCTCACCCTTAGACCCTCTCACTATCTCACCCTTAGACCCTCTCACTATCTCACCCTTAGACCCTCTCACTATCTCACCCTTAGACCCTCTCACTATCTCACCCTTAGACCCTCTCACTATCTCACCCTTAGACCCTCTCACTATCACACCCTTAGACCCTCTCACTATCTCACCCTTAGACCCTCTCACTATGTCACCCTTAGACCCTCTCACAATCTCATCCTTAGACCCTCTCACTATCTCACCCTTAGACCCTCTCACTATCTCACCCTTAGACCCTCTCACTATCTCAAGCTTAGACCCTCTCACTATCTCACCATTAGACCCTCTCACTATCACCCTCTCACTATCTCACCCTTAGACCCTCTCACTATCTCACCCTTAGACCCTCTCACTATCTCACCCTTAGACCCTCTCACTATCTACCCCTTAGACCCTCTCACTATCTCACCCTTAGACCCTCTCACTATCTCACCCTTAGACCCTCTCACTATCTCACCCTTAGACCCTCTCACTATCTCACCCTTAGACCCTCTCACTATCTCACCCTTAGACCCTCTCACTATCTCACCCTTAGACCCTCTCACTATCTCACCCTTAGACCCTCTCACTATCTAACCCTTAGACCCTCTCACTATCTCACCCTTAGACCCTCTCACTATCTCACTCTTACACCCTCTCACTATCTCACCCTTAGACCCTCTCACTATCTCACCCTTAGACCCTCTCACTATCACACCCTTAGATCCTCTCACTATCTCACCCTTAGACCCTCTCACTATCTCACCCTTAGACCCTCTCACTATCTCACCCTTAGACCCTCTTACTATCTCACCCTTAGACCCTCTCACTATCTCACCCTTAGACCCTCTCACTATCTCACCCATAGACCCTCTCACTATCTCACCCTTAGACCCTCTCACTATCTCACCCTTAGACCCTCTCACTATCTCACCCTTAGACCCTCTCACTATCTCACCCTTAGACCCTCTCACTATCTCACCCTTAGACCCTCTCACTATCTCACCCTTAGACCCTCTCACTATCTCACCCTTAGACCCTCTCACAATCTCACCCTTAGATCCTCTCACCATCTCACCATCTCACCCTTAGACCCTCTCACTATCTCACCCTTAGACCCTCTCACTATCTCACCCTTAGACCCTCTCACTATCTCACCCTTAGACCCTCTCACTATCTCACCCTTAGACCCTCTCACTATCTTACCCTTAGACCCTCTCATTATCTCACCCTTAGACCCTCTCACTATCTCACCCTTAGACCCTCTCACTATCTCACCCTTAGACCCTCTCACTATCTCACCCTTAGACCCTCTCACTATCTCACCCTTAGACCCTCTCACTATCTCACCCTTAGACCCTCTCACTATCTAACCCCTAGACCCTCTAACTATCACCCTCTCACTATATCACCCTTAGACCCTCTCACTATCTCACCCTTAGACCCTCTCACTATCTCACCCTTAGACCCTCTCACTATCTCACCCTTAGACCCTCTCACTATCTCACCCTTAGACCCTCTCACTATCTCACCCTTAGACCCTCTCACTATCTCACCCTTAGACCCTCTCACTATATCACCCTTAGACCCTCTCACAATCTCACCCTTAGACCCTCTCACCATCTCACCCTTAGACCCTCTCACTATCTCACCCTTAGACCCTCTCACTATCTCACCCTAAGACCCTCTCACTATCTCACCCTTAGACCCTCTCACTATCTCATCCTTAGACCCTCTCACTATCTCACCCTTAGACCCTCTCACCATCTCACCCTTAGACCCTCTCACTATCTCACCCTTAGACCCTCTCACTATCTCACCCTTAGACCCACTCACCATCTCACCCTGAAACCCTCTCACTATCTCACCCTTAGACCTTCTCACTATCTCATCCTTAGACCCTCTCACTATCTCACCCTTAGACCCTCTCACTATCTCACTCTTAGACCCTCTCACTATCTCACCCTTAGACCCTCTCACTATCTCACCCTTAGACCCTCTCACCATCTCACCCTTAGACCCTCTCACTATCTCACCCTTAGACCCTCTCACTATCTCACCCTTAGAGCCTTTCACAATCTCACCCTTAGACCCTCTCACTATCTCACCCTTCGACCCTCTCACTATCTCACCCTTAGACCTTCTCACTATCTCACCCTTAGACCCTCTCACTATCTCACCCTTAGACCCTCTCACTATCTCACCCTTAGAAACTCTCACTATCTCACCCTTAGACCCTCTAACTATCTCACCCTTAGACCCTCTCACTATCTCACCCTTAGACCCTCTCACTATCACCCTCTCACAATCTCACCCTTAGACCCTCTCACTATCTCACTCTTAGACCCTCTCACTATCTCACCCTTAGACCCTCTCACTATCTCACCCTTAGACCCTCTCACTATCTCACCCTTAGACCCTCTCACTATCTCACCCTTAGACCCTCTCACTATCTCACCCTTAGACCTTCTCACAATCTCACCCTTAGAGCCTCTATCTATCTCACCCTTAGACCCTCTCACTATCTCACCCTTAGACCCTCTCACTATCTCACCCCTAGACCCTCTCACTATCTCACCCTTAGACCCTCTCACTATCTCACCCTTAGACCCTCTCACTATCTCACCCTTAGTTCCTCTCACTATCTCACCCTTAGACCCTCTCGCTATCTCACCCATAGACCCTCTTACTATCTCACCCTTAGACCCTCTCACTATCTCACCCTTAGACCCTCTCACTATCTCACCCTTAGACCCTCTTTCTATCTCACCCTTAGACCCTCTCACTTTCTCACCCTTAGACCCTCTCACTATCTCACCCTTAGACCCTCTCACTATCTCACCCTAAGACGCTCTCACTATCTAACCCTTAGACCCTCTCAGTATTTTACCCTTAGACCCTCTCACTATCTCGCCCTTAGACCCTCTCACTATCTCACCCTTAGACCCTCTCACTATCTCACCCTTAGACCCTCTCACTATCTCACCCTTAGACCCTCTCACAATCTCACCCTTAGAGCCTCTCACTATCTCACCCTTAGACCCTCTCACTATCTCACCCTTAGACCCTCTCACTATCTCACCCTTAGACCCTCTCACTATCTCACCCTTAGACCCTCTCACAATCTCACCCTTAGAGCCTCTCACAATCTCACCCTTAGACCCTCTCACCATCTCACCCTTCGACCCTCTCACTATCTCACCCTTAGACCCTCTCACTACCTCACCCTTAGACCCTCTCTCTATCTCACCCTTAGACCCTCTCACTATCTCACCCTTAGAGCCTCTCACAATCTCACCTTTAGACCCTCTCACTATCTCACCCGTCGACCCTCTCACTATCTCACCGTTAGACCCTCTCACAATCTCACCCTTAGACCCTCTCACCATCTCACCCTTAGACCCTCTCACTATCTCACCCTTAGAGCCTCTCACAATCTCACCCTTAGACCCTCTCACTATCTCACCCTTCGACCCTCCCACTATCTCACCCTTAGACCCTCTCACAATCTCACCCTTAGACCCTCTCACCATCTCACCCTTAGACCTTCTCACTATCTCACCCTTAGACCCTCTCACTATCTCACCCTTAGACCTTCTCACTATCTCACCCTTAGACCCTCTCACCATCTCACACTTAGACCCTCTCACTATCTCACCCTTACACCCTCTCACTTTCTCACCCTTAGAGCCTTTCACAATCTCACCCTTAGACCCTCTCACTATCTCACCCTTCGACCCTCTCACTATCTCACCCTTAGACCCTCTCACTATCTCACCCTTAGACCCTCTCACTATCTCACCCTTAGACCCTCTCACTATCTCACCCTTAGACCCTCTCACAATCTCACCTTTAGAGCCTCTCACAATCTCACCCTTAGAGCCTCTCACAATCTCACCCTTAGACCCTCTCACCATCTCACCCTTCGACCCTCTCACTATCTCACCCTTAGACCCTCTCACTACCTCACCCTTAGACCCTCTCACAATCTCACCCTTAGAGCCTCTCACAATCTCACCCTTAGACCCTCTCACCATCTCACCCTTCGACCCTCTCACTATCTCACCCTTAGACCCTCTCACTACCTCACCCTTAGACCCTCTCGCTATCTCACCCTTCGACCCTCTCACTATCTCACCGTTAGACCCTCTCACTATCTCACCCTTAGACCCTCTCACTATCTCACCCTTAGACCCTCTCACTATCTCACCCTTAGACCCTCTCACTATCTCACCCTTAGACCCTCTCACCATCTCACCCTTAGACCCTCTCACTATCTCACCCTTAGACCCTCTCACTACCTCACCCTTAGAGCCTTTCACAATCTCACCCTTAGAACCTCTCACTATCTCACCCTTCGACCCTCTCACTATCTCACCCTTAGACCCTCTCACTATCTCACCCCTAGACCCTCTCACTATCTCACCCTTAGACCCTCTCACTATCTCACCCTTAGACCCTCTCACTATCTCACCCTTAGACCCTCTCACAATCTCACCCTTAGAGCCTCTCACAATCTCACAATCTCACCCTTAGACCCTCTCACCATCTCACCCTTCGACCCTCTCACTATCTCACCCTTAGACCCTCTCACTACCTCACACTTAGACCCTCTCGCTATCTCACCCTTAGACCCTCTCACAATCTCACCCTTAGACCCTCTCACTATCTCACCCTTAGACCCTCTCACTATCTCACCCTTCGACCCTCTCACTATCTCACCCTTAGACCCTCTCACTATCTCACCCTTAGACCCTCTCACAATCTCACCTTTAGAGCCTCTCACAATCTCACCCTTAGAGCCTCTCACTATCTCACCCTTAGACCCTCTCACTATCTCACCCTTAGACCCTCTCACTATCTCACCCTTAGACCCTCTCACTATCTCACCCTTAGACCCCCTCACAATCTCACCATTAGAGCCTCTCAAAATCTCCCCCATTAGACCCTCTCACTATCTCACCCTTCGACCCTCTCACTATCTCACCCTTAGACCCTCTCACAATCTCACCCTTAGACCCTCTCACCATCTCACTCTTAGACCTTCTCACTATCTCACGCTTAGACCCTCTCACTATCTCACCCTTAGACCCTCTCACTATCTCACCCTTAGACCCTCTCACTATCTCACCCTTAGACCCTCTCACTATCTCACCCATAGACCCTCTCACCATCTCACCCTTAGACCCTCTCACTATCTCACGCTTAGACCCTCTCACTATCTCACCCTTAGACCCTCTCATTATCTCACCCTTAGACCCTCTCACTATCACCCTCTCACTATCTCACCCTTAGACCCTCTCACTATCACCCTCTCACTATCTCACCCTTGGACCCTCTCACTATCTCACCCTTAGACCCTCTCACTATCTCACCCTTAGACCCTCTCACTATCTCACCCTTAGACCCTCTCACTATCTCACCCTTAGACCCTCTCACTATCTCACTCTTAGACCCTCTCACTATCTCACCCTTAGACCCTCTCACTATCTCACCCTTAGACCCTCTCACTATCTCGCCCCTAGACCCTCTCACTGTCTCACCCTTAGATCCTCTCACCATCTCACCGTTAGACCCTCTCACTATCACCCTCTCACTATCTCACCCTTAGACCCTCTCACTATCTCACCCTTAGACCCTCTCACTATCTCACCCTTAGACCCTCTCACAATATCACCCTTAGACCCTCTCACCATCTCACCCTTAGACCCTCTCACTATCTCACCCTTAGACCCTCTCACTATCTCACCCTAAGACCCTCTCACTATCCCACCCTTAGACCCTCTCACTATCTCATCCTTAGACCCTCTCACTATCTCACCCTTAGACCCTCTCACCATCTCACCCTTAGACCATCTCACTATCTCACCCTTAAACCCTCTCACTATCTCACCCTTAGACCCACTCACTATCTCACCCTTAGACCCTCTCACTATCTCACCCTTAGACCCTCTCACTATCTCACCCTTAGACCCTCTCACTATCTCACCCTAAGACCCTCTCACTATCTCACCCTTAGACCCTCTCACTATCTCACCCTTAGACCCTCTCACTATCTCACCCTTAGACACTCTCACTATCTCACCCTTAGACCCTCTAACTATCTCACAATTAGACCCTCTCACTATCTCACCCTTAGACCCTCTCACTATCACCCTCTCACAATCTCACCCTTAGACCCTCTCACTATCTCACCCTTAGACCCTCTCACCATCTCACCCTTAGACCCTCTCACTATCTCACCCTTAGACCCTCTCACTATCTCACCCTTAGACCCTCTCACTATCTCACCCTTAGACCCTCTCACTATCTCACCCTTAGACCCTCTCACAATCTCCCCCTTCAGAGCCTCTCACTATCTCACCCTTAGACACTCTCACTATCTCACCCTTAGACCCTCTCACAATCTCAACCTTAGAGCATCTCACTATCTCACCCTTAGACCCTCTCACTATCTCACCCTTAGACCCTCTCACTATCTCATCCTTAGAGCCTCTCACTTTCTCACCCTTAGACCCTCTCACAATCTCAACCTTAGAGCCTCTCACTATCTCACCCTTAGACCCTCTCATTATCTCACCCTTAGACCCTCTCACTATCTCACCCTTAAACCCTCTCACTATCTCACCCTCAGACCCACTCACTATCTCACCCTTAGACCCTCTCACTATCTCACCCTTAGACCCTCTCACTATCTCACCCTTAGACCCTCTCACGATCTCACCCTTAGAGCCTCTCACTATCTCACCCTTAGACCCTCTCACTATCTCACCCTTAGACCCTCTCACTATCTCACCCTTAGACCCTCTCACTATCTCACCCTTAGACCCTCTCACAATCTCACCCTTAGAGCCTCTCACAATCTCACCCTTAGACCCTCTCACCATCTCACCCTTCGACCCTCTCACTATCTCACCCTTAGACCCTCTCACTACCTCACCCTTAGACCCTCTCGCTATCTCACCCTTAGACTCTCTCACTATCTCACTCTTAGAGCCTCTCACAATCTCACCCTTAGACCCTCTCACTATCTCACCCTTCGACCCTCTCACTCTCTCACCCTTAGACCCTCTCACTATCTCACCCTTAGACCCTCTCACTATCTCACCCTTAGACCCTCTCACAATCTCACCCTTAGAGCCTTTTTGATCTCACCCTTAGACCCTCTCACTATCTCACCCTTAGACCCTCTCACTATCTCACCCTTAGACCCTCTCACTATCTCACCCTTAGACCCTCTCACTATCTCACCCTTAGAACCTCTCACTATCTCACCCTTAGACCCTCTCACTATCTCACCCTTAGACCCTCTCACTATCTCACCCTTAGACCCTCTCACTATCTCACCCTTAGACTCTCTCACTATCTCACCCTTAGACCCTCTCACTATCACCCTCTCACTATCTCACCCTTAGACCCTCTCACTATCTCACCCTTAGACCCTCTCACTATCTCACCCTTAGACCCTCTCACTGTCTCACCCTTAGACCCTCTCACTATCTCAACCTTAGACCCTCTCACTATCTCACCCTTAGACCCTCTCACTATCTCACCCTTAGACCCTCTCACTATCTCACCCTTAGACCCTCTCACTATCTCACCCTTAGACCCTCTCACCATCTCATCCTTAGACCC
Organism: Nemotelus pantherinus; assembly: GCA_963978885.1. NCBI lineage: Eukaryota > Metazoa > Arthropoda > Insecta > Diptera > Stratiomyidae > Nemotelus > Nemotelus pantherinus. The sequence continues at coordinate 70,638 of CAXBUK010000018.1, forward strand.
TCTCACTATCTCACCCTTAGAACCTCTCACTATCTCACCCTTAGACCCTCTCACTATCTCACCCTTAGACCCTCTCACTATCTCACCCTTAGACCCTCTCACTATCTCACCCTTAGACCCTCTCACTATCTCACCCTTAGACCCTCTCACTATTCACCCTTAGACCCTCTCACTATTTCACCCTTAGACCCTCTCACTATCACCCTCTCATTATCTCACCCTTTGACCCTCTCACTATCTCACCCTAAGACCCTCTCACTATCACCCTCTCACTATCTCACCCTTAGACCCTCTCACTATCTCACCCTTAGACCCTCTCACTATCTCACCGTTAGACCCTCTCACCATCTCAACCTCAGACCCTCTCACTATCTCACCCTTAGACCCTCTCACTATCTCACCCTTAGACCCTCTCACTATCTCACCCTTAGACCCTCTCACTATCTCACCCTTAGACCCTCTCACTATCTCACCATTAGACCCTCTCACTATCTCACCCTTAGACCCTCTCACTATCTCACCCTTAGACCCTCTCACTATCTCACCCTTAGACCCTCTCACTATCTCACCCTTAGACTCTCTCACTATCTCACCCTTAGACCCTCTCACTATCTCACCCTTAGACCCTCTCACTATCTCACCCTTAGACCCTCTCACTATCTCACCCTTAGACCCTCTCACTATCTCATCCTTAGACCCTCTCACTATCTCACCCTTAGACCCTCTCGTTATCTCACCCTTAGACCCTCTCACTATCTCACCCTTAGACCCTCTCACTATCTAACCCTTAGACCCTCTCACTATCTCACCCTTAGACCCTCTCACTATCTCACCCTTAGAACCTCTCACTATCTCACCCTTAGACCCTCTCACTATCTCACCCTTAGACCCTCTCACTATCTCACCCTTAGACCGTCTCACTATCTCACCCTTAGACTCTCTCACTATCTCACCCTTAGACCCTCTCACTATCACCCTCTCACTATCTCACCCTTAGACCCTCTCACTATCTCACCCTTAGACCCTCTCACTATCTCACCCTTAGACCCTCTCACTATCTCACCCTTAGACCCTCTCACTATCTCACCCTTAGACCCTCTCACAATCTCATCCTTAGACCCTCTCACTATCTCACCCTTAGACCCTCTCACTATCTCACCCTTAGACCCTCTCACTATCTCAAGCTTAGACCCTCTCACTATCTCACCCTTAGACCCTCTCACTACCACCCTCTCACTATCTCACCCTTAGACCCTCTCACTATCTCACCCTTAGACCCTCTCACTATCTCACCCTTAGACCCTCTCACTATCTACCCCTTAGACCCTCTCACTATCTCACCCTTAGACCCTCTCACTATCTCACCCTTAGACCCTCTCACTGTCTCATCCTTAGACCCTCTCACTATCTCAACCTTAGACCCTCTCACTATCTCACCCTTAGACCCTCTCACTATCTCACCCTTAGACCCTCTCACTATCTCACCCTTAGACCCTCTCACTATCTCACCCTTAGACCCTCTCACTATCTCACCCTTAGACCCTCTCACTATCTCACCCTTAGACCCTCTCACTATCACACCCTTAGACCCTCTCACTATCTCACCCTTAGACCCTCTCACTATCTCACCCTTAGACCCTCTCACAATCTCATCCTTAGACCCTCTCACTATCTCACCCTTAGACCCTCTCACTATCTCACCCTTAGACCCTCTCACTATCTCAAGCTTAGACCCTCTCACTATCTCACCATTAGACCCTCTCACTATCACCCTCTCACTATCTCACCCTTAGACCCTCTCACTATCTCACCCTTAGACCCTCTCACTATCTCACCCTTAGACCCTCTCACTATCTACCCCTTAGACCCTCTCACTATCTCACCCTTAGACCCTCTCACTATCTCACCCTTAGACCCTCTCACTATCTCACCCTTAGACCCTCTCACTATCTCACCCTTAGACCCTCTCACTATCTCACCCTTAGACCCTCTCACTATCTCACCCTTAGACCCTCTCACTATCTCACCCTTAGACCCTCTCACTATCTAACCCTTAGACCCTCTCACTATCTCACCCTTAGACCCTCTCACTATCTCACTCTTACACCCTCTCACTATCTCACCCTTAGACCCTCTCACTATCTCACCCTTAGACCCTCTCACTATCACACCGTTAGATCCTCTCACTATCTCACCCTTAGACCCTCTCACTATCTCACCCTTAGACCCTCTCACTATCTCACCCTTAGACCCTCTTACTATCTCACCCTTAGACCCTCTCACTATCTCACCCTTAGACCCTCTCACTATCTCACCCATAGACCCTCTCATTATCTCACCCTTAGACCCTCTCACTATCTCACCCTTAGACCCTCTCACTATCTCACCCTTAGACCCTCTCACTATCTCACCCTTAGACCCTCTCACTATCTCACCCTTAGACCCTCTCACTATCTCACCCTTAGACCCTCTCACTATCTCACCCTTAGACCCTCTCACAATCTCACCCTTAGATCCTCTCACCATCTCACCATCTCACCCTTAGACCCTCTCACTATCTCACCCTTAGACCCTCTCACTATCTCACCCTTAAACCCTCTCACTATCTCACCCTTAGACCCTCTCACTATCTCACCCTTAGACCCTCTCACTATCTTACCCTTAGACCCTCTCATTATCTCACCCTTAGACCCTCTCACTATCTCACCCTTAGACCCTCTCACTATCTCACCCTTAGACCCTCTCACTATCTCACCCTTAGACCCTCTCACTATCTCACCCTTAGACCCTCTCACTATCTCACCCTTAGACCCTCTCACTATCTCACCCTTAGACCCTCTCACTATCTAACCCCTAGACCCTCTCACTATCACCCTCTCACTATATCACCCTTAGACCCTCTCACTATCTCACCCTTAGACCCTCTCACTATCTCACCCTTAGACCCTCTCACTATCTCACCCTTAGACCCTCTCACTATCTCACCCTTAGACCCTCTCACTATCTCACCCTTAGACCCTCTCACTATCTCACCCTTAGACCCTCTCACTATATCACCCTTAGACCCTCTCACAATCTCACCCTTAGACCCTCTCACCATCTCACCCTTAGACCCTCTCACTATCTCACCCTTAGACCCTCTCACTATCTCACCCTTAGACCCTCTCACCATCTCACCCTTAGACCCTCTCACTATCTCACCCTTAGACCCTCTCACTATCTCACCCTTAGAGCCTCTCACCATCTCACCCTTAGACCCTCTCACTATCTCACCCTTAGACCCTCTCACTATCTCACCCTTAGAGCCTTTCACAATCTCACCCTTAGACCCTCTCACTATCTCACCCTTCGACCCTCTCACTATCTCACCCTTAGACCCTCTCGCTATCTCACCCATAGACCCTCTTAATATCTCACCCTTAGACCCTCTCACTATCTCACCCTTAGACCCTCTCACTATCTCACCCTTAGACCCTCTTTCTATCTCACCCTTAGACCCTCTCACTTTCTCACCCTTAGACCCTCTCACTATCTCACCCTTAGACCCTCTCACTATCTAACCCTAAGACGCTCTCACTATCTCACCCTTAGACCCTCTCACCATCTCACCCTTAGACCCTCTCACTATCTCACCCTTAGACCCTCTCACTATCTCACCCTTAGACCCTCTCACCATCTCACCCTTAGACCCTCTCACTATCTCACCCTTAGACCCTCTCACTATCTCACCCTTAGACCCACTCACCATCTCACCCTGAAACCCTCTCACTATCTCACCCTTAGACCTTCTCACTATCTCATCCTTAGACCCTCTCACTATCTCACCCTTAGACCCTCTCACTATCTCACCCTTAGACCCTCTCACTATCTCACCCTTAGACCCTCTCACTATCTCACCCTTAGACCCTCTCACCATCTCACCCTTAGACCCTCTCACTATCTCACCCTTAGACCCTCTCACTATCTCACCCTTAGAGCCTTTCACAATCTCAAACTTAGACCCTCTCACTATCTCACCCTTCGACCCTCTCACTATCTCACCCTTAGACCTTCTCACTATCTCACCCTTAGACCCTCTCACTATCTCACCCTTAGACCCTCTCACTATCTCACCCTTAGAAACTCTCACTATCTCACCCTTAGACCCTCTAACTATCTCACCCTTAGACCCTCTCACTATCTCACCCTTAGACCCTCTCACTATCACCCTCTCACAATCTCACCCTTAGACCCTCTCACTATCTCACCCTTAGACCCTCTCACTATCTCACCCTTAGACCCTCTCACTATCTCACCCTTAGACCCTCTCACTATCTCACCCTTAGACCCTCTCACTATCTCACCCTTAGACCCTCTCACTATCTCACCCTTAGACCTTCTCACAATCTCACCCTTAGAGCCTCTCACTATCTCACCCTTAGACCCTCTCACTATCTCACCCTTAGACCCTCTCACTATCTCACCCCTAGACCCTCTCACTATCTCACCCTTAGACCCTCTCACTATCTCACCCTTAGACCCTCTCACTATCTCACCCTTAGTTCCTCTCACTATCTCACCCTTAGACCCTCTCGCTATCTCACCCATAGACCCTCTTACTATCTCACCCTTAGACCCTCTCACTATCTCACCCTTAGACCCTCTCACTATCTCACCCTTAGACCCTCTTTCTATCTCACCCTTAGACCCTCTCACTTTCTCACCCTTAGACCCTCTCACTATCTCACCCTTAGACCCTCTCACTATCTCACCCTAAGACGCTCTCACTATCTAACCCTTAGACCCTCTCAGTATTTTACCCTTAGACCCTCTCACTATCTCACCCTTAGACCCTCTCACTATCTCACCCTTAGACCCTCTCACTATCTCACCCTTAGACCCTCTCACTATCTCACCCTTAGACCCTCTCACAATCTCACCCTTAGAGCCTCTCACTATCTCACCCTTAGACCCTCTCACTATCTCACCCTTAGACCCTCTCACTATCTCACCCTTAAACCCTCTCACTATCTCACCCTTAGACCCTCTCACAATCTCAAGCTTAGAGCCTCTCACAATCTCACCCTTAGACCCTCTCACCATCTCACCCTTCGACCCTCTCACTATCTCACCCTTAGACCCTCTCACTACCTCACCCTTAGACCCTCTCTCTATCTCACCCTTAGACCCTCTCACTATCTCACCCTTAGAGCCTCTCACAATCTCACCCTTAGACCCTCTCACTATCTCACCCTTCGACCCTCTCACTATCTCACCGTTAGACCCTCTCACAATCTCACCCTTAGACCCTCTCACCATCTCACCCTTAGACCCTCTCACTATCTCACCCTTAGAGCCTCTCACAATCTCACCCTTAGACCCTCTCACTATCTCACCCTTCGACCCTCCCATTATCTCACCCTTAGACCCTCTCACAATCTCACCCTTAGACCCTCTCACCATCTCACCCTTAGACCTTCTCACTATCTCACCCTTAGACCCTCTCACTATCTCACCCTTAGACCTTCTCACTATCTCACCCTTAGACCCTCTCACCATCTCACCCTTAGACCCTCTCACTATCTCACCCTTACACCCTCTCACTTTCTCACCCTTAGAGCCTTTCACAATCTCACCCTTAGACCCTCTCACTATCTCACCCTTCGACCCTCTCACTATCTCACCCTTAGACCCTCTCACTATCTCACCCTTAGACCCTCTCACTATCTCACCCTTAGACCCTATCACTATCTCACCCTTAGACCCTCTCACAATCTCACCTTTAGAGCCTCTCACAATCTCACCCTTAGAGCCTCTCACAATCTCACCCTTAGACCCTCTCACCATCTCACCCTTCGACCCTCTCACTATCTCACCCTTAGACCCTCTCACTACCTCACAATTAGACCCTCTCACAATCTCACCCTTAGAGCCTCTCACAATCTCACCCTTAGACCCTCTCACCATCTCACCCTTCGACCCTCTCACTATCTCACCCTTAGACCCTCTCACTATCTCACCCTTAGACCCTCTCACTATCTCACCCTTAGACCCTCTCACTATCTCACCCTTAGACCCTCTCACCATCTCACCCTTAGACCCTCTCACTATCTCACCCTTAGACCCTCTCACTATCTCACCCTTAGAGCCTTTCACAATCTCACCCTTAGAACCTCTCACTATCTCACCCTTCGACCCTCTCACTATCTCACCCTTAGACCCTCTCACTATCTCACCCCTAGACCCTCTCACTATCTCACCCTTAGACCCTCTCACTATCTCACCCTTAGACCCTCTCACTATCTCACCCTTAGACCCTCTCACAATCTCACCCTTAGAGCCTCTCACAATCTCACAATCTCACCCTTAGACCCTCTCACCATCTCACCCTTCGACCCTCTCACTATCTCACCCTTAGACCCTCTCACTACCTCACACTTAGACCCTCTCGCTATCTCACCCTTAGACCCTCTCACAATCTCACCCTTAGAGCCTCTCACAATCTCACCCTTAGAGCCTCTCACTATCTCACCTTTAGACCCTCTCACTATCTCACCCTTAGACCCTCTCACTATCTCACTCTTAGACCCTCTCACTATCTCACCCTTAGACCCTCTCACAATCTCACCCTTAGAGCCTCTCACAATCTCACCCTTAGACCCTCTCACTATCTCACCCTTCGACCCTCTCACTATCTCACCCTTAGACCCTCTCACAATCTCACCCTTAGACCCTCTCACCATCTCACCCTTAGACCTTCTCACTATCTCACCCTTAGACCCTCTCACTATCTCACCCTTAGACCCTCTCACTATCTCACCCTTAGACCCTCTCACTATCTCACCCTTAGACCCTCTCACTATCTCACCCTTAGACCCTCTCACCATCTCACCCTTAGACCCTCTCACTATCTCACCCTTAGACCCTCTCACTATCTCACCCTTAGACCCTCTCACTATCTCACCCTTAGACCCTCTCACTATCTCACCCTTCGACCCTCTCACTATCTCACCCTTAGACCCTCTCACTATCTCACCCTTAGACCCTCTCACAATCTCACCTTTAGAGCCTCTCACAATCTCACCCTTAGAGCCTCTCACTATCTCACCCTTAGACCCTCTCACTATCTCACCCTTAGACCCTCTCACTATCTCACCCTTAGACCCTCTCACTATCTCACCCTTAGACCCCCTCACAATCTCACCATAAGAGCCTCTCACAATCTCCCCCATTAGACCCTCTCACTATCTCACCGTTCGACCCTCTCACTATCTCACCCTTAGACCCTCTCACAATCTCACCCTTAGACCCTCTCACCATCTCACTCTTAGACCTTCTCACTATCTCACCCTTAGACCCTCTCACTATCTCACCCTTAGACCCTCTCACTATCTCACCCTTAGACCCTCTCACTATCTCACCCTTAGACCCTCTCACTATCTCACCCATAGACCCTCTCACCATCTCACCCTTAGACCCTCTCACTATCTCACCCTTAGACCCTCTCACTATCTCACCCTTAGACCCTCTCATTATCTCACCCTTAGACCCTCTCACTATCACCCTCTCACTATCTCACCCTTAGACCCTCTCACTATCACCCTCTCACTATCTCACCCTTGGACCCTCTCACTATCTCACCCTTAGACCCTCTCACTATCTCACCCTTAGACCCTCTCACTATCTCACCCTTAGACCCTCTCACTATCTCACCCTTAGACCCTCTCACTATCTCACCCTTAGACCCTCTCACTATCTCACCCTTAGACCCTCTCACTATCTCACCCTTAGACCCTCTCACTATCTCGCCCCTAGACCCTCTCACTGTCTCACCCTTAGATCCTCTCACCATCTCACCCTTAGACCCTCTCACTATCACCCTCTCACTATCTCACCCTTAGACCCTCTCACTATCTCACCCTTAGACCCTCTCACTATCTCACCCTTAGACCCTCTCACAATATCACCCTTAGACCCTCTCACCATCTCACCCTTAGACCCTCTCACTATCTCACCCTTAGACCCTCCCACTATCTCACCCTAAGACCCTCTCACTATCCCACCCTTAGACCCTCTCACTATCTCATCCTTAGACCCTCTCACTATCTCACCCTTAGACCCTCTCACCCTCTCACCCTTAGACCATCTCACTATCTCACCCTTAAACCCTCTCACAATCTCACCCTTAGACCCACTCACTATCTCACCCTTAGACCCTCTCACTATCTCACCCTTAGACCCTCTCACTATCTCACCCTTAGACCCTCTCACTATCTCACCCTTAGACCCTCTCACTATCTCACCCTTAGACCCTCTCACTATCTCACCCTTAGACCCTCTCACTATCTCACCCTTAGACACTCTCACTATCTCACCCTTAGACCCTCTAACTATCTCACAATTAGACCCTCTCACTATCTCACCCTTAGACCCTCTCACTATCACCCTCTCACAATCTCACCCTTAGACCCTCTCACTATCTCACCCTTAGACCCTCTCACCATCTCACCCTTAGACCCTCTCACTATCTCACCCTTAGACCCTCTCACTATCTCACCCTTAGACCCTCTCACTATCTCACCCTTAGACCCTCTCACTATCTCACCCTTAGACCCTCTCACAATCTCCCCCTTCAGAGCCTCTCACTATCTCACCCTTAGACACTCTCACTATCTCACCCTTAGACCCTCTCACAATCTCAACCTTAGAGCATCTCACTATCTCACCCTTAGACCCTCTCACTATCTCACCCTTAGACCCTCTCACTATCTCATCCTTAGAGCCTCTCACTTTCTCACCCTTAGACCCTCTCACAATCTCAACCTTAGAGCCTCTCACTATCTCACCCTTAGACCCTCTCACTATCTCACCCTTAGACCCTCTCACTATCTCACCCTTAGACCCTCTCACTATCTCACCCTCAGACCCACTCACTATCTCACCCTTAGACCCTCTCACTATCTCACCCTTAGACCCTCTCACGATCTCACCCTTAGAGCCTCTCACTATCTCACCCTTAGACCCTCTCACTATCTCACCCTTAGACCCTCTCACTATCTCACCCTTAGACCCTCTCACTATCTCACCCTTAGACCCTCTCACAATCTCACCCTTAGACCCTCTCACTATCTCACCCTTAGACCCTCTCACAATATCACCCTTAGACCCTCTCACCATCTCACCCTTAGACTCTCTCACTATCTCACCCTTAGACCCTCTCACTATCTCACCCTAAGACCCTCTAACTATCTCACCCTTAGACCCTCTCACTATCTCATCCTTAGACCCTCTCACTATCTCACCCTTAGACCCTCTCACTATCTCGCCCCTAGACCCTCTCACTATCTCACCCTAAGACCCTCTAACTATCTCACCCTAAGACCCTCTAACTATCTCACCCTTAGACCCTCTCACTATCTCACCCTTAGACCCTCTCACTATCCCACCCTTAGACCCTCTCACTATCTCATCCTTAGACCCTCTCACTATCTCACCCTTAGACCCTCTCACCCTCTCACCCTTAGACCATCTCACTATCTCACCCTTAAACCCTCTCACTATCTCACCCTTAGACCCACTCACTATCTCACCCTTAGACCCTCTCACTATCTCACCCTTAGACCCTCTCACTATCTCACCCTTAGACCCTCTCACTATCTCACCCTTAGACCCTCTCACTATCTCACCCTTAGACCCTCTCACTATCTCACCCTTAGACCCTCTCACTATCTCACCCTTAGACCCTCTCACTATCTCACCCTTAGACCCTCTCACTATCTCACCCTTAGACCCTCTCACAATATCACCCTTAGACCCTCTCACCATCTCACCCTTAGACTCTCTCACTATCTCACCCTTAGACCCTCTCACTATCTCACCCTAAGACCCTCTAACTATCTCACCCTTAGACCCTCTCACTATCTCATCCTTAGACCCTCTCACTATCTCACCCTTAGACCCTCTCACTATCTCGCCCCTAGACCCCCTCACTATCTCACCCTTAGATCCTCACACCATCTCACCGTTAGACCCTCTCACTATCACCCTCTCACTATCTCACCCTTAGACCCTCTCACTATCTCACCCTTAGACCCTCTCACTATCTCACCCTTAGACCCTCTCACCATCTCACCCTTAGACCCTCTCACTATCTCACCCTTAGACCTTCTCACTATCTCACTCTTAGACCCTCTCACTATCTCACCCTTAGACCCTCTCACTATCTCACCCTTAGACCCTCTCACTATCTCACCCTTAGACCCTCTCACTATCTCACCCTTAGACCCTCTCACAATATCACCCTTAGACCCTCTCACCATCTCACCCTTAGACCCTCTCACTATCTCACCCTTAGATCCTCTCACTATCTCACCCTAAGACCCTCTCACTATCTCACCCTTAGACCCTCTCACTATCTCATCCTTAGACCCTCTCACTATCTCACCCTTAGACCCTCTCACCATCTCACCCTTAGACCCTGTCACTATCTCACCCTTAGACCCTCTCACTATCTCACCCTTAGACCCACTCACCATCTCACCCTTAGACCCTCTCACTATCTCACCCTTAGACCCTCTCACTATCTCACCCTTAGACCCTCTCACTATCTCACCCTTAGACCCTCTCACCATCTCACCCTTAGACCCTCTCACTATCTCACCCTAAGACCCTCTCACTATCTCACCCTTAGACCCTCTCACTATCTCATCCTTAGACCCTCTCACTATCTCACCCTTAGACCCTCTCACCATCTCACCCTTAGACCCTCTCACTATCTCACCCTTAGACCCTCTCACTATCTCACCCTTAGACCCACTCACCATCTCACCCTTAGACCCTCTCACTATCTCACCCTTAGACCCTCTCACTATCTCACCCTTAGACCCTCTCACTATCTCACCCTTAGACCCTCTCACTATCTCACCCTTAGACCCTCTCACTATCTCACCCTTAGACCCTCTCACTATCTCACCCTTAGACCCTCTCACTATCTCACCCTTAGACCCTCTCACTATATCACCCTTAGACCCTCTCACTATCTCACCCTTAGACCCTCTCACTATCTCACCCTTAGACCCTCTCAATATCTCACCCTTAGACCCTCTCACTATCTGACCCTTGGACCCTCTCACAATCTCACCCTTAGAGCCTCTCACAATCTCACCCTTAGACCCTCTCACTATCTCACCCTTCGACCTTCTCACTATCTCACCCTAAGACCCTCTCACTATCTCACCCTTAGACCCTCTCACTATCTAACCCTTAGACCCTTTCACTATCTCACCCTTAGACCCTCTCACTATCTCACCCTTAGATCCTCTCACTATCTCACCCTTAGACCCTCTCACTATCTCACCCTTAGACCCTCTCACTATCTCACCCTTAGACCCTCTCACTATTTCGCCCCTAGACCCTCTAACTATCTCACCCTTAGATCCTCTCACCATCTCACCGTTAGACCCTCTCACTATAACCCTCTCACAATCTCACCCTTAGACCCTCTCACTATCTCACCCTTAGACCCTCTCACTATCTCACCCTTAGACCCTCTCACTATCTCACCCTTAGACCCTCTCACTATCTCACCCTTAGACCCTCTCACTATCTCACCCTTAGACCCTCTCACTATCTCACCCTTAGATCCTCTCACAATCTCACCCTTAGAGCCTCTCACTATCTCACCCTTAGACCCTCTCACTATCTCACCCTTAGACCCTCTCACTATCTCACCCTTAGACCCTCTCACTATCTCACCCTTAGACCCTCTCACAATCTCACCCGTAGAGCCTCTCACTATCTCACCTTTAGACACTCTCACTATCTCACCCTTAGACCCTCTCACAATCTCAACCTTAGAGCCTCTCACTATCTCACCCTTAGACCCTCTCACTATCTCACCCTTAGACCCTCTCACTATCTCACCCTTAGACCCTCTCACTATCTCACCCTTAGACCCTCTCACTATCTCACCCTTAGACCCTCTCACTAACTCACCCTTAGACCCTCTCACTATCTCACCCTTAGACCCTCTCACTATCTCACCCTTAGACCCTCTCACTATCTCACCCTTAGACCCTCTCACTATCTCACCCTTAGACCCTCTCACTATCTCACCCTTAGAACCTCTCACTATCTCACCCTTCGACCCTCTCTCTATCTCACCCTTAGACCCTCTCACTATCTCACCCTTAGACCCTCTCACTATCTCACCCTTAGACCCTCTCACTATCTCACCCTTAGACCCTCTCACTATCTCACCCTTAGACCCTCTCACTATCTCACCCTTAGACCCTCTCGCTATCTCACCCATAGACCCTCTTACTATCTCACCCTTAGACCCTCTCACTATCTCACCCTTAGACCCTCTCACTATCTCACCCTTAGACCCTCTCACTATCTCACCCTTAGACCCTCTCACTATCTCACCCTTAGAACCTCTCACTATCTCACCCTTAGACCCTCTCACTATCTCACCCTTAGACCCTCTCACTATCTCACCCTTAGACCCTCTCACTATCTCACCCTTAGACCCTCTCACTATCTCACCCTTAGACCCTCTCACTATCTCACCCTTAGACCCTCTCACTATCTTACCCTTAGACCCTCTCACTATCTCACCCTTAGACCCTCTCACTATATCACCCTTAGACCCTCTCACTATCTCACCCTTAGACCCTCTCACTATCTCACCCTTAGACCCTCTCACTTTCTCACCCTTAGACCCTCTCACTATCTGACCCTTGGACCCTCTCACAATCTCACCCTTAGAGCCTCTCACAATCTCACCCTTAGACCCTCTCACTATCTCACCCTTCGACCTTCTCACAATCTCACCCTAAGACCCTCTCACTATCTCACCCTTAGACCCTCTCACTATCTAACCCTTAGACCCTTTCACTATCTCACCCTTAGACCCTCTCACTATCTCACCCTTAGATCCTCTCACTATCTCACCCTTAGACCCTCTCACTATCTCACCCTTAGACCCTCTCACTATCTCACCCTTAGACCCTCTCACAATCTAACCCTTAGACCCTCTCACTATCTCACCCTTAGACCCTCTCACCATCTCACCCTTAGACCCTCTCACTATCTCACCCTAAGAACCTCTCACTATCTCACCCTTAAAACCTCTCACTATCTCACCCTTAGACCCTCTCACTATCACCCTCTCACTATCTCACCCTTAGACCCTCTCACTATCTCACCCTTAGACCGTCTCACTATCTCACCCTTAGACCCTCTCACTATCTCACCCTTAGACCCTCTCACTATCTCACCCTAAGACCCTCTCACTATCACCCTCTCACTATCTCACCCTTAGACCCTCTCACCATCACCCTCTCACTATCTCACCCTTAGACCCTCTCACTATCTCACACTTAGACCCTCTCACTATCTCACCCTTAGACCCTCTCACTATCTCACCCTTAGACCCTCTCACTATCTCACCCTTAGACCCTCTCACTATCTCACCCTTAGACCCTCTCACTATCTCACCCTTAGACCCTCTCACTATCTCACCCTTAGACCCTCTCACTATCTCACCCTAAGACCCTCTCACAATCTCACCCTTAGACCCTCTCACTATCTCACCCTTAGACCCTCTCACTATCTCACCCTTAGACCCTCTCACTATCTCACCCTTAGACCCTCTCACTATCTCACCCTTAGACCCTCTCACTATCTCACCCTTAGTCCCTCTCACTATCTCACCCTTAGACCCTCTCACCATCTCACCCTTAGACCCTCTCACTATCTCACCCTTAGACCCTCTCACTATCTCACCCTTAGTCCCTCTCACTATCTCACCCTTAGACCCTTTCACTATCTCACCCTTAGACCCTCTCACTATCACCCTTAGACCCTCTCACTATCTCACCCTTAGATCCTCTCACTATCTCACCCTTAGACCCTCTCACTATCTCACCCTTAGACCCTCTCACTATCGCACCCTTAGACCCTCTCACTATCTCACCCTTAGACCCTCTCACTATCTCACCCTTAGACCCTCAAACTATTTCACCCTTAGACCCTCTCACTATCTCACCCTTAGACCCTCTCACTATCACACCCTTAAACCCTCCCACTATCTCACCCTTAGACCCTCCCACTATCTCACCCTTAGACCCTCTCACTATCTCACCCTTAGACCCTCTCACTATTTCACCCTTAGACCCTCTCACTATCTCACCCTTAGACCCTCTCACTATCTCACCCTTAGACCCTCTCACTATCTCACCCTTAGACCCTCTCACTATCTCACCCTTAGACCCTCTCACTATCTCACCCTTAGACCCTCTCACTATCTCACCCTTAGACCCTCTCACTATCTCACCCTTAGACCCTCTCAGTATCTCACCCTTAGACCCTCTCACTATCTCACCCTTAGACCCTCTCACTATCACCCTCTCACTATCTCACCCTTAGACCCTCTCACTATCACCCTCTCACTATCTCACCCTTAGACCCTCTCACTATCTCACCCTTAGACCTTCTCACTATCTCACCCTTAGACCCTCTCACTATCTCACCCTTAGACTCTCTCACTATCACCCTCTCACTATCTCACCCTTAGACCCTCTCACTATCTCACCCTTAGACCCTCTCACTATCTCACCCTTAGACCCTCTCACTATCTCACCCTTAGACCCTCTCACCATCTCACCCTTAGACCCTCTCACTATCTCACTATTAGACCCTCTCACTATCTCACCCTTAGACCCTCTCACTATCTCACCCTTAGACCCTCTCACTATCTCACCCTTAGACCCTCTCACTATCTCACCCTTAGACCCTCTCACTATCACCCTCTCACTATCTCACCCTTAGACCCTCTCACTATCTCACCCTTAGACCCTCTCACTATCTCACCCTTAGACCCTCTCACTATCTCACCCTTAGACCCTCTCACTATCTCACCCTTAGACCCTCTCACTATCTCACCCTTAGACCCTCTCACTATCTCACCCTTAGACCCTCTCACTATCTCACCCTTCGACCCTCTCACTATCTCACCCTTAGACCCTCTCACTATCCCACCCTTAGACCCTCTCACTATCTCACCCTTAGACCCTCTCACTATCTCACCCTTAGACCCTCTCACAATCTCACCCTTAGAGCCTCTCACAATCTCACACTTAGAGCCTCTCACTTTCTCACCCTTAGACCCTCTCACTATCTCACCCTTAGACCCTCTCACTATCTCACCCTTAGACCCTCTCACTATCTCACCCTTAGACCCTCTCACAATCTCACCATAAGAGCCTCTCACAATCTCACCCTTAGACCCTCTCACTATCTCACGCTTAGACCCTCTCACTATCTCACCCTTAGACCCTTTCACTATCTCACCCTTAGACCCTCTCACTATCTCACCCTTAGATCCTCTCACTATCTCACCCTTAGACCCTCTCACTATCTCACCCTTAGACCCTCTCACTATCTCACCCTTAGACCCTCTCACAATCTAACCCTTAGACCCTCTCACTATCTCACCCTTAGACCCTCTCACCATCTCACCCTTAGACCCTCTCACTATCTCACCCTAAGAACCTCTCACTATCTCACCCTTAAAACCTCTCACTATCTCACCCTTAGACCCTCTCACTATCACCCTCTCACTATCTCACCCTTAGACCCTCTCACTATCTCACCCTTAGACCGTCTCACTATCTCACCCTTAGACCCTCTCACTATCTCACCCTTAGACCCTCTCACTATCTCACCCTAAGACCCTCTCACTATCACCCTCTCACTATCTCACCCTTAGACCCTCTCACCATCACCCTCTCACTATCTCACCCTTAGACCCTCTCACTATCTCACACTTAGACCCTCTCACTATCTCACCCTTAGACCCTCTCACTATCTCACCCTTAGACCCTCTCACTATCTCACCCTTAGACCCTCTCACTATCTCACCCTTAGACCCTCTCACTATCTCACCCTTAGACCCTCTCACTATCTCACCCTTAGACCCTCTCACTATCTCACCCTAAGACCCTCTCACAATCTCACCCTTAGACCCTCTCACTATCTCACCCTTAGACCCTCTCACTATCTCACCCTTAGACCCTCTCACTATCTCACCCTTAGACCCTCTCACTATCTCACCCTTAGACCCTCTCACTATCTCACCCTTAGTCCCTCTCACTATCTCACCCTTAGACCCTCTCACCATCTCACCCTTAGACCCTCTCACTATCTCACCCTTAGACCCTCTCACTATCTCACCCTTAGTCCCTCTCACTATCTCACCCTTAGACCCTTTCACTATCTCACCCTTAGACCCTCTCACTATCACCCTTAGACCCTCTCACTATCTCACCCTTAGATCCTCTCACTATCTCACCCTTAGACCCTCTCACTATCTCACCCTTAGACCCTCTCACTATCGCACCCTTAGACCCTCTCACTATCTCACCCTTAGACCCTCTCACTATCTCACCCTTAGACCCTCAAACTATTTCACCCTTAGACCCTCTCACTATCTCACCCTTAGACCCTCTCACTATCACACCCTTAAACCCTCCCACTATCTCACCCTTAGACCCTCCCACTATCTCACCCTTAGACCCTCTCACTATCTCACCCTTAGACCCTCTCACTATTTCACCCTTAGACCCTCTCACTATCTCACCCTTAGACCCTCTCACTATCTCACCCTTAGACCCTCTCACTATCTCACCCTTAGACCCTCTCACTATCTCACCCTTAGACCCTCTCACTATCTCACCCTTAGACCCTCTCACTATCTCACCCTTAGACCCTCTCACTATCTCACCCTTAGACCCTCTCAGTATCTCACCCTTAGACCCTCTCACTATCTCACCCTTAGACCCTCTCACTATCACCCTCTCACTATCTCACCCTTAGACCCTCTCACTATCACCCTCTCACTATCTCACCCTTAGACCCTCTCACTATCTCACCCTTAGACCTTCTCACTATCTCACCCTTAGACCCTCTCACTATCTCACCCTTAGACTCTCTCACTATCACCCTCTCACTATCTCACCCTTAGACCCTCTCACTATCTCACCCTTAGACCCTCTCACTATCTCACCCTTAGACCCTCTCACTATCTCACCCTTAGACCCTCTCACCATCTCACCCTTAGACCCTCTCACTATCTCACTATTAGACCCTCTCACTATCTCACCCTTAGACCCTCTCACTATCTCACCCTTAGACCCTCTCACTATCTCACCCTTAGACCCTCTCACTATCTCACCCTTAGACCCTCTCACTATCACCCTCTCACTATCTCACCCTTAGACCCTCTCACTATCTCACCCTTAGACCCTCTCACTATCTCACCCTTAGACCCTCTCACTATCTCACCCTTAGACCCTCTCACTATCTCACCCTTAGACCCTCTCACTATCTCACCCTTAGACCCTCTCACTATCTCACCCTTAGACCCTCTCACTATCTCACCCTTCGACCCTCTCACTATCTCACCCTTAGACCCTCTCACTATCCCACCCTTAGACCCTCTCACTATCTCACCCTTAGACCCTCTCACTATCTCACCCTTAGACCCTCTCACAATCTCACCCTTAGAGCCTCTCACAATCTCACACTTAGAGCCTCTCACTTTCTCACCCTTAGACCCTCTCACTATCTCACCCTTAGACCCTCTCACTATCTCACCCTTAGACCCTCTCACTATCTCACCCTTAGACCCTCTCACAATCTCACCATAAGAGCCTCTCACAATCTCACCCTTAGACCCTCTCACTATCTCACGCTTAGACCCTCTCACTATCTCACCCTTAGACCCTCTCACAATCTCACCCTTAGACCCTCTCACCATCTCACTCTTAGACCTTCTCACTATCTCACCCTAAGACCCTCTCACTATCTCACCCTTAGACCCTCTCACTATCTCACCCTTAGACCCTCTCACTATCTCACCCTTAGACCCTCTCACTATCTCACCCATAGACCCTTTCACCATCTCACCCTTAGACCCTCTCACTATCTCACCCTTAGACCCTCTCACTATCTCACCCTTAGACCTTCTCACTATCTCACCCTTAGACCCTCTCACTATCTCACCCTTAGACTCTCTCACTATCTCACCCTTAGACCCTCTCACTATCTCACCCTTGGACCCTCTCACTATCTCACCCTTAGACCCTCTCACCATCTCACCCTTAGACCCTCTCACTATCTCACCCTTAGACCCTCTCACTATCTCACCCTTAGACCCTCTCACCATCTCACCCTTAGACCCTCTCACTATCTCACCCTTAGACCCTCTCACTATCTCACCCTTAGACCCTCTCACTATCTCACCCTTGGACCCTCTCACTATCTCACCCTTAGACCCTCTCACTATCTCACCCTTAGACCCTCTCACTATCTCACCCTTAGACCCTCTCACTATCTCACCCTTAGACCCTCTCACTATCTCACCCTTAGACCCTCTCACTATCTCACCCTTAGACCCTCTCACCATCTCACCCTTAGACCCTCTCACTATCTCACCCTTAGACCTTCTCATTATCTCACCCTTAGACCCTCTCACTATCTCACCCTTAGACCCTCTCACTATCTCACCCTTATACCCTCTCACTATCTGACCCTTAGACCCTCTCACTATCTCACCCTTAGACCCTCTCACAATCTCACCCTTAGAGCCTCTCACAATCTCACCCTTAGAGCCTCTCACTATCTCACCCTTAGACCCTCTCACTATCTCACCCTTAGACCCTCTCACTATCTCACCCTTAGACCCTCTCACTATCTCACCCTTAGACCCTCTCACAATCTCACCATTGGAGCCTCTCACAATCTCACCCTTAGACCCTCTCACTATCTCACCCTTAGACCCTCTCACAATCTCACCCTTAGACCCTCTCACCATCTCACTCTTAGACCTTCTCACTATCTCACACTTAGACATTCTCACTATCTCACCCTTAGACCCTCTCACTATCTCAACCTTAGACCCTCTCACTATCTCACCCTTAGACCCTCTCACTATCTCACCCATAGACCCTCTCACCATCTCACCCTTAGACCCTCTCACTATCTCACCCTTAGACCCTCTCACTATCTCACCCTTAGACCCTCTCACTATCTCACCCTTAGACCCTCTCACTATCTCACCCTTAGACCCTCTCACTATCACCCTCTCACTATCTCACCCTTGGACCCTCTCACTATCTCACCCTTAGACCCTCTCACTATCTCACCCTTAGACCCTCTCACTATCTCACCCTTAGACCCTCTCACTATCTCACCCTTAGACCCTCTCACAATCTCACCCTTAGACCCTCTCACTATCTCACCCTTAGACCCTCTCACTATCACCCTCTCACTATCTCACCCTTAGACCCTCTCACTATCTCACCCTTAGACCCTCTCACTATCTCGCCCCTAGACCCTCTCACTATCTCACCCTTAGATCCTCACACCATCTCACCGTTAGACCCTCTCACTATCACCCTCTCACTATCTCACCCTTAGACCCTCTCACTATCTCACCCTTAGACCCTCTCACTATCTCACCCTTAGACCCTCTCACCATCTCACCCTTAGACCCTCTCACTATCTCACCCTTAGACCTTGTCACTATCTCACCCTTAGACCCTCTCACTATCTCACCCTTAGACCCTCTCACTATCTCACCCTTAGACCCTCTCACTATCTCACCCTTAGACCCTCTCACTATCTCACCCTTAGACCCTCTCACAATATCACCCTTAGACCCTCTCACCATCTCACCCTTAGACTCTCTCACTATCTCACCCTTAGACCCTCTCACTATCTCACCCTAAGACCCTCTAACTATCTCACCCTTAGACCCTCTCACTATCTCATCCTTAGACCCTCTCACTATCTCACCCTTAGACCCT
Organism: Nemotelus pantherinus; assembly: GCA_963978885.1. Lineage (NCBI taxonomy): Eukaryota > Metazoa > Arthropoda > Insecta > Diptera > Stratiomyidae > Nemotelus > Nemotelus pantherinus. The sequence continues at coordinate 90,488 of CAXBUK010000018.1, forward strand.
CTCACTATCTCGCCCCTAGACCCTCTCACTATCTCACCCTTAGATCCTCACACCATCTCACCGTTAGACCCTCTCACTATCACCCTCTCACTATCTCACCCTTAGACCCTCTCACTATCTCACCCTTAGACCCTCTCACTATCTCACCCTTAGACCCTCTCACCATCTCACCCTTAGACCCTCTCACTATCTCACCCTTAGACCTTCTCACTATCTCACCCTTAGACCCTCTCACTATCTCACCCTTAGACCCTCTCACTATCTCACCCTTAGACCCTCTCACTATCTCACCCTTAGACCCTCTCACTATCTCACCCTTAGACCCTCTCACAATATCACCCTTAGACCCTCTCACCATCTCACCCTTAGACCCTCTCACTATCTCACCCTTAGACCCTCTCACTATCTCACCCTAAGACCCTCTCACTATCTCACCCTTAGACCCTCTCACTATCTCATCCTTAGACCCTCTCACTATCTCACCCTTAGACCCTCTCACCATCTCACCCTTAGACCCTCTCACTATCTCACCCTTAGACCCTCTCACTATCTCACCCTTAGACCCACTCACCATCTCACCCTTAGACCCTCTCACTATCTCACCCTTAGACCCTCTCACTATCTCACCCTTAGACCCTCTCACTATCTCACCCTTAGACCCTCTCACTATCTCACCCTTAGACCCTCTCACTATCTCACCCTTAGACCCTCTCACTATCTCACCCTTAGACACTCTCACTATCTCACCCTTAAACCCTCTAACTATCTCACCCTTAGACCCTCTCACTATCTTACCCTTAGACCCTCTCACTATCACCCTCTCACAATCTCACCCCTAGACCCTCTCACTATCTCAGCCTTAGACCCTCTCACTATTTCACCCTTAGACCTTCTCACTATCTCACCCTTAGACCCTCTCACTATCTCACCCTTAGACCCTCTCACTATCTCACCCTTAGACCCTCTCACTATCTCACCCTTAGACCCTCTCACAATCTCACCCTTAGAGCCTCTCACTATCTCACCCTTAGACCCTCTCACTATCTCACCCTTAGACCCTCTCACTATCTCACCCCTAGACCCTCTCACTATCTCACCCTTAGACCCTCTCACTATCTCACCCTTAGACCCTCTCACTATCTCACCCTTAGACCCTCTAACTATCTCACCCTTAGACCCTCTCACTATCTTACCCTTAGACCCTCTCACTATCACCCTCTCACAATCTCACCCCTAGACCCTCTCACTATCTCAGCCTTAGACCCTCTCACTATTTCACCCTTAGACCTTCTCACTATCTCACCCTTAGACCCTCTCACTATCTCACCCTTAGACCCTCTCACTATCTCACCCTTAGACCCTCTCACTATCTCACCCTTAGACCCTCTCACAATCTCACCCTTAGAGCCTCTCACTATCTCACCCTTAGACCCTCTCACTATCTCACCCTTAGACCCTCTCACTATCTCACCCCTAGACCCTCTCACTATCTCACCCTTAGACCCTCTCACTATCTCACCCTTAGACCCTCTCACTATCTCACCCTTAGACCCTCTCACTATCTCACCCTTAGACCCTCTCACTATCTCACCCTTAGATTCTCTCACTATCTCACCCTTAGACACTCTCACTATCTCACCCTTAGACCCTCTCACAATCTCAACCTTAGAGCCTCTCACTATCTCACCCTTAGACCCTCTCAATATCTCACCCTTAGACCCTCTCACTATCTCACCCTTAGACCCTCTCACTATCTCACCGTTAGACCCTCTCACTATCTCACTTTTAGAACCTCTCACTATCTCACCCTTAGACCCTCTCTCTATCTCACCCTTAGACCCTCTCACTATCTCACCCTTAGACCCTCTCACTATCTCACCCTTAGACCCTCTCACTATCTCACCCTTAGACCCTCTCACTATCTCACCCTTAGACCCTCTCACTATCTCACCCTTAGACCCTCTCGCTATCTCACCCATAGATCCTCTTACTATCTCACCCTTAGACCCTCTCACTATCTCACCCTTAGACCCTCTCACTATCTCACCCTTAGACCCTCTCACTATCTCACCCTTAGGCCCTCTCACTATCTCACCCTTAGACCCTCTCACTATCTCACCCTTAGACCCTCTCACTATCTCACCCTTAGACCCTCTCACTATCTCACCCTTAGACCCTCTCACTATTTTACCCTTAGACCTTCTCACTATCTCACCCTTAGACCCTCTCACTATCTCACCCTTAGACCCTCTCACTATCTCACCCTTAGACCATCTCACTATCTCACCCTTAGACCCTCTCACAATCTCACCCTTTAAGCCTCTCACTATCTCACCCTTAGACCCTCTCACTATCTCACCCTTAGACCCTCTCACTATCTCACCCTTAGACCCTCTCACTATCTGACCCTTGGACCCTCTCACAATCTCACCCTTAGAGCCTCTCACAATCTCACCCTTAGACCCTCTCACTATCTCACCCTTCGACCCTCTCACTATCTCACCCTTAGACCCTCTCACTATCTCACCCTTAGACCCTCTCACTATCTCACCGTTAGACCCTCTCACTATCTCACCCTTAGACCCTCTCACTATCTCACCCTTAGATCCTCTCACTATCTCACCCTTAGACCCTCTCATTATCTCACCCTTAGACCCTCTCACTATCTCACCCTTAGACCCTCTCACAATCTAACCCTTAGACCCTCTCACTATCTCACCCTTAGACCCTCTCACTATCTCACCCTTAGACCCTCTCACTATCTCACCTTAAGACCCTCTCACTATCTCACCCTTAGACCCTCTCACTATCTCACCCTAAGACCCTCTCACTATCTCACCCTTAGACCCTCTCACTATCTCACCCTTAGACCCTCTCACTATCTCACCCTTCGACCCTCTCACTATCACCCTCTCACTATCTCACCCTTAGACCCTCTCACTATCTCACCCTTAGACCGTCTCACTATCTCACCCTTAGACCCTCTCACTATCTCACCCTTAGACCCTCTCACTATCTCACCCTTAGACCCTCTCACTATCTCACCCTAAGAAACTCTCACTATCACCCTCTCACTATCTCACCCTTAGACCCTCTCACCATCACCCTCTCACTATCTCACCCTTAGACCCTCTCACTATCTCACCCTTAGACCCTCTCACTATCTCACCCTTAGACCCTCTCACTATCTCACCCTTAGACCCTCTCACTATCTCACCCTTAGACCCTCTCACTATCTCACCCTTAGACCCTCTCACCATCTCACCCTTAGACCCTCTCACAATCTCACCCTTAGACCCTCTCACTATCTCACGCTTAGACCCTCTCACTATCTCACCCTTAGACCCTCTCCCTATCTCACCCTTAGACCCTCTCACTATCTCACCCTTAGACCCTCTCACTATCTCACCCTTAGACCCTCTCACCATCTCACCCTTAGACCATCTCACTATCTCACCCTTAGACCCTCTCACTATCTCACCCTTAGACCCTCTCACTATCTCACCCTTAGACCCTCTCACTATCTCACCCTTAGACCCTCTCACTATCACCCTCTGACTATCTCACCCTTAGACCCTTTCACTATCTCACCCTTAGATCCTCTCACTATCTCACCCTTAGACCCTCTCACTATCTCACCCTTAGACCCTCTCACTATCACCCTCTCACTATCTCACCCTTAGACCCTCTCACTATCTCACCCTTAGACCCTCTCACTATCTCACCCTTAGACCCTCTCACTATCTCACCCTTAGACCCTCTCACTATCTCACCCTTAGACCCTCTCACTATCACCCTCTCACTATCTCACCCTTAGACCCTCTCACTATCTCACCCTAAGACCCTCTCGCTATCTCACCCTTAGACCCTCTCACAATCTCACCCTTAGAGCCTCTCACTATCTCACCCTCAGAGCCTCTCACTATCTCACCCTTAGACCCTCTCACTATCTCACCCTTAGACCCTCTCACTATCTCACCCTTAGACCCTCTCACTATCTCACCCTTAGACCCTCTCACTATCTCACCCTTAGACCCTCTCACTATCTCACCCTTAGACCCTCTCACTATCTCACCCTTAGACCCTCTCACTATCTCACCCTTAGACCCTTTCACTGTCTCACCCTTAGACCCTCTCACTATCTCACCCTTAGACCCTCTCACTATCTCACCCTTAGACCCTCTCACTTTCTCACCCTTAGACCCTCTCACTATCTCACCCTTAGACCCTCTCACTATCTCACCCTTAGACCCTCTCACTATCTCACCCTTAGACCCTCTCACTATCTCACCCTTAGACCCTCTCACTATCTCACCCTTAAACCCTCTCACTATCTCACCCTTAGACCCTCTCAGTATCTCACCCTTAGACCCTCTCACTATCTCACCCTTAGACCCTCTCACTATCACCCTCTCACTATCTCACCCTTAGACCCTCTCACTATCACCCTCTCACTATCTCACCCTTAGACCCTCTCACTATCTCACCCTTAGACCTTCTCACTATCTCACCCTTAGACCCTCTCACTATCTCATCCTTAGACTCTCTCACTATCACCCTCTCACTATCTCACCCTTAGACCCTCTCACTATCTCACCCTTAGACCCTCTCACTATCTCACCCTTAGACCCTCTCACTATCTCACCCTTAGACCCTCTCACCATCTCACCCTTAGACCCTCTCACTATCTCACTATTAGACCCTCTCACTATCTCACCCTTAGACCCTCTCACTATCTCACCCTTAGACCCTCTCACTATCTCACCCTTAGACCCTCTCACTATCTCACCCTTAGACCCTCTCACCATCACCCTCCCACTATCTCACCCTTAGACCCTCTCACTATCTCACCCTTAGACCCTCTCACTATCTCACCCTTAGACCCTCTCACTTTCTCACCCTTATACCCTCTCACTATCACCCTCTCACTATCTCACCCTTAGACCCTCTCACTATCTCACCCTTAGACCCTCTCACAATCTCACCCTTAGAGCCTCTCACCATCTCACCCTTAGACCCTCTCACTATCTCGCCCTTAGACCCTCTCACTATCTCACCCTTAGACCCTCTCACTATCTCACCCTTAGACCCTCTCACTATCTCACCCTTAGACCCTCTCACTATCTCACCCTTAGAACCTCTCACTATCTCATCCTTAGACCCTCTCACTATCTCACCCTTAGACCCTCTCACTATCTCACCCTTAGACCCTCTCACTATCGCACCCTTAGACCCTCTCACTATCTCACCCTTAGACCCTCTCACTATCTCACCCTTAGACCCTCTCACTATCTCACCCATAGACCCTCTCACTATCTCACCCTTAGACCCTCTCACTATCTCACCCTTAGACCCTCTCACTATCGCACCCTTAGACCCTCTCACTATCTCACCCTTAGACCCTCTCACTATCTCACCATTAGACCCTCTCACTATCTCACCCTTAGACCTTCTCACTATCTCACCCTTAGACCCTCTCACTATCTCACCCTTAGACCCTCTCACTATCTCACCCTTAGACCCTCTCACTATCTCACCCTTAGACCCTCTCACTATCTCACCCTTAGACCATCTCACTCTCTCACCCTTAGACCCTCTCACTATCTCACCCTTAGACCCTCTCACAATCTCACCCTTAGAGCCTCTCACCATCTCACCCTTAGACCCTCTCACTATCTCACCCTTAGACCCTCTCACTATCTCACCCTTAGACCCTCTCACTATCTCACCCTTAGACCCTCTCACTATCTCACCCTTAGACCCTCTCACTATCTCATCCTTAGACCCTCTCACTATCTCACCCTTAGACCCTCTCACTATCTCACCCTTAGACCCTCTCACTATCTCACCCTTAGACCCTCTCACTATCTCACCCTTAGACCCTCTCACTATCGCACCCTTAGACCCTCTCACTATCTCTCCCTTAGACCCTCTCACTATCTCATCCTTAGACCCTCTCGCTATCTCACCCTTAGACCCTCTCACTATCTCACCCTTAGACCCTCTCACTATCTCACCCTTAGACCCTCTCACTATCTCACCCTTAGACCCTCTCACTATCTCACCCTTGGACCCTCTCACTATCTCACCCTTAGACCCTCTCACTATCTCACCCTTAGACCCTCTCACTATCTCACCCTTAGACCCTCTCACTATCTCACCCTTAGACCCTCTCACTATCTCACCCTTAGACCCTCTCACTATCTCACCCTTAGACCCTCTCACTATCTCACCCTTAGACCCTCTCACTATCTCACCCTTAGACCCTCTCACTATCTCACCCTTAGATTCTCTCACTATCTTACCCTTAGACCCTCTCACTATCTCACCCTTAGACCCTCTCACTATCTCACCCTTAGACCCTCTCACAATCTCACCCTTAGAGCCTCTCACTATCTCACCCTTAGACCCTCTCACTATCTCACCCTTAGACCCTCTCACTATCTCAACCTTAGACCCTCTCACTATCTCACCCTTAGACCCTCTCACAATCTCACCCTTAGAGCCTCTCACTATTTCACCCTTAGACCCTCTCACTATCTCACCCTTAGACCCTCTCACTATCTCACCCTTAGACCCTCTCACTATCTTACCCTCAGACCCTCTCACTATCCCACTCTTAGACCCTCTCACTATCTCACCCTTAGACCCTCTCACTATCTCACCCTTAGACCCTCTCACTATCTCACCCTTAGACCCTCTCACTATCTCACCCTTAGACCCTCTCACTATCTCACCCTTAGACCCTCTCACTATCTCACCCTTAGACCCTCTCACTATCACCCTCTCACTATCTCACCCTTAGACCCTCTCACTATCTCACCCTTAGACCCTCTCACTATCTTACCCTCAGACCCTCTCACTATCCCACTCTTAGACCCTCTCACTATCTCACCCTTAGACCCTCTCACTATCTCACCCTTAGACCCTCTCACTATCTCACCCTTAGACCCTCTCACTATCTCACCCTTAGACCCTCTCACTATCTCACCCTTAGACCCTCTCACTATCTCACCCTTAGACCCTCTCACTATCACCCTCTCACTATCTCACCCTTAGACCCTCTCATTATCTCTTCCTTAGACCCTCTCACTATCTCACCCTTAGACCCTCTCACTATCTCACCCTTAGACCCTCTCACTATCTCACCCTTAGAGCCTCTCACTATCTCACCCTTAGACCCTCTCACTATCTCACCCTTATACCCTCTCACTATCTCACCCTTAGACCCTCTCACTATCTCACCCTTAGACCCTCTCACTATCTCACCCTTAGACCCTCTCACTATCTCACCCTTAGACCCTCTCACTATCTCACCCTTAGATTCTCTCACTATCTCACCCTTAGACCCTCTCACCATCTCACCCTTAGACCCTCTCACTATCTCACCTTTAGACCCTCTCATTATCTCACCCTTAGACCCTCTCACCATCTCACCCTTAGACCCTCTCACAATCTCACCCTTAGAGCCTCTCACTATCTCACCCTTAGACCCTCTCACTATCTCACCCTTAGACCCTCTCACTATCTCACCCTTAGACCCTCTCACTATCTCACCCTTAAATCCTCTCACTATCTCACCCTTAGACCCTCTCACTATCTCACCCTTAGACCCTCTCACCATCTCACCCTTAGACCCTCTCACTATCTCACCCTTAGACCCTCTCACTATCTCACCCTTAGACCCTCTCACTATCTCACCCTTAGACCCTCTCACTATCTCACCCTTAGACCCTCTCACTATCTCACCCTTAGACCCTCTCACTATCTCACCCTTAGACCCTCTCACTATCACCCTCTCACTATCTCACCCTTAGACCCTCTCATTATCTCACCCTTAGACCCTCTCACTATCTCACCCTTAGACCCTCTCACTATCTCACCCTTAGACCCTCTCACTATCTCACCCTTAGACCCTCTCACTATCTCACCCTTAGACCCTCTCACTATCTCACCCTTAGACCCTCTCACTATCTCACCCTTAGACCCTCTCACCATCTCACCCTTAGACCCTCTCACTATCTCACCCTTAGACCCTCTCACTATTTACCCTTAGACCCTCTCACTATCTCACCCTTAGACCCTCTCACTATCTCACCAGCGCTGCCATTTATTACTAATGTTCGAAGAAGAACATTAGTATTAAAATCACTTTGGCCAAAAATTCATATTTCTATATATATATTGTTATATATATCATCAAAAAATTTCAGTGAAAAAATCTCAGGAACGCGCCATCCGATTGAGCTGAAATTTTCAGGACACATTGGTGTATATGCAGAATAGTGCCAGGTCTCACAAAAAGTTAATAATCTTTAACCCTTTGGCGCCGGCGGCCATTTTAGTGATTTTTTTAATATACCTATTATTTCGTACACAAATAATTTTTGCAAAAATAAAGTTGACGAAATAAATTTTGAACGTGTTTTACATGTGAATCGGATAATGTTTTGGAATTTTTTAACCCCATGTGTGCGCTGGGTGCCTAAAAACAGAACGGGAAAAATTGAAAATTTTTAAATTGCGATAACTTTTGACCGAGTTATTCAATCATTACGAAATTTTTAGGACATATTGGTATTATTTAGTTGTAGATTTTCGTAGCTTTCTATGAGTGTGCTGGCAACCCTGTAGCTAATGCAGGCACCGAAAGTGAAAACCTTCAAATCATCGTTTCTCTTGAAAAACTGCCGTTTTTTTAAAAAAAAGCCACTCATATGTAAATCTTGTGCTTTGTTTACATAAACAAAAAAAAAAATTTTATATGGTATAACGGGCACGCCTGGTAACCCTTGCCCAATTTACCTATATTTTTAGCATCAAAAACTTCTGTTCACGGAAACTCACGACCCAATGAGCAGAATTAATTGAAATTTTCAAAATGTATTGGCCCTATATAGGACCAAGTCTGATAGAAGTGATTTTGAAATGCGGGTGATTCTGTGCCAGTGGTGCCATCTTGAAAAATCACTAAAAAAGATAATTGCTTTTAGCCCTATAAATTCTGATTGAATCGTTCGATTTTAACGAAATTCGCACAGTGGCTGAACCTTATTTAGTATCACGTTTGGTAGAAATTTGGTCGAAAAATTCGGTTGGAGTTGCCAGCTATGATAATTTTGGTGTCTTAAATTTGAAAAAATAAAAATTTGGAAGTGAAAACATTAAACCATCGAATTTCCAAAAACTGTCCGTTTCTTACAATAAAACCAATCTGTATACAAATCTTATGCTTTATCTACACGTTCAAAGTAAAACTTTGGAAATTTCATGTCGGACAAGAACGGTAACCCTATCCCAGTCAACCTATATTTTTAGCATCAAAAACTTCTGTTCACGGGAACTCACGAATCAATAACCAGATACCATTGAAATTTACAGAATGCATTGGAATTAAGTAGGACCAGGTCTGATAGAAGCGATTTTGAATTGTAGGCAACTCTGTGCCAGTGGTGCCATCTTGAAAAATTACAAAGAAAAAAACTGCTTTTTGCCCTATGAAATGTGAATAAGTAACCAGATTTTCATGAAATTGACACAGTAGCTGAACCTTTTTTTTAAGCTCTGTTTGATAGAAATTTGGTTGAAAAATTCGATTGGTGCTGCCAGCTACGGTAATTTTTGTGTCTTTGGTTTTGAAAATTTTCTCAGGAAAATAAAACTTTTTGCCCTATAACTTCCAGTGCAGTCATGAAATCAGTACGAATTTCATACAATTTATGGAACCTATTATAAACATTATTCAGGCCAAATTTGGTTGAAAAGCCACAATAGGGTTGCAAGCTGTTGTTGGTTTTGTGTTTGTTTGCAATATCTTTATTAAGCAGTTTAATCGTAGAATTTTCAATTGGTAATGATATTGTAGTGCCAATAAACAGCAAATATTAAGCTTTCGATTATTTGAAAAAACTCGCTGCAGGTAACCCTAAATTTCTTCATAGTCCTATAACTTCGAATGTAATATAACAACGTGAAGCAGATGTGATATATTCTTGGCTTTGATACTGGCAAAAAGTTGCCAGCACGAGTCGGTTGTGCTACTTTTGTATCAATAAAATTATACCGGAAACATTTACAATGAAAATAAATAACCGATGTTTCAATTCCCAAAGTTCTGCAAATTTTTCGGATCGCAGCCCCAAACACCAACTTCAGTTACAGTGCTACAGGCACTGAGCATTTTCTTCATTGATGTTATATGAGATGCTGCTTTCGAAATTTTGTGAAATAAGCAACTGATAACGAATATAATTAAACCGTGTTTTGCTCTCATAAACGTTGAAATTCATGCCAGTGGTAATATCTGAAACCTTCCACCATATGAGTTATAATGCATTCTTGAGACCAAAGTAGAACGTGGCGTTTGAAACAGTTTGGCCGTCATAAGCAGCTCATGTGGTGGAATATGCACTCAAAACCTGCACGATTCTTCTACTGTTCTTCGAACATTAGTATTTCTAGCGGTTCAGGTGCGCTAGAGTTTTTTTATTTAATAATGCTAGATTCAATTTTATTTAATGCTAAATAATGCTAGATCTTGTAAAATTATAATGCTAAATAATGCTTTCTTATTTAATTGAAATAAACATGGTTCAATATGAAAACAATAAGTACATTTATATGAGGGTTGATCAATAAGTAATGATAATCGGTTATTTCCAGTTCGCATAAAATTCCAAAAAAATGAAAAATTTTACCACTACAGATACTCACAAAGTCAGCATGAAAAAAACATAAATAGGCCACAATCCCAGGGATTCAAAGTGCCAAAAGCACTAACTCCAGTATAAAACAGTTCTAAGAGGAGCTACATTCATTTGAATACCATCGGACGAAGAGAGTACATCAAAATGGGGAAAATCGAAATTCGTTTGAAAATCTGTTTGAAAAAATTGTCTACCAGAGGCATACACGGGGACATAGTGGAAACATTAGGAGACTCTGCTCTAGAGATGGGAAAAACGACTCAGTTTAGTGTGTCGACACACTTCGACTCACTCATTTGGATGAGTCAATCAGTGTGAGTCAATCAATTGTGTCAATTCTTTTTTGATTGATGTAAAATGTAGTTATGAAAAAGGATTATGCATATGATTAGTATTTTTTCTATTTACCGCTTATAAATGGCCATGAAAATGCGACAAAGAAAATTAAACGCACAGAAAATTTCCCAGTATTTATTTTAATAAGTGTCCTTTTTTTGTTTTGAACATTTTAAAAAGATTTTAAAGTGTAAAAAAAGTGTCTGATAGCTTAGTTAACCATAGTTGATTTGAATTACAAATTAAAAAACTCTAGTCCGTCAGAAAATCCTATTTTCGTAGAAAAGTAGAGGAAATATGTATGTAGGTCTTCAATGCATGTTTTGGTCCATATTATAACTAGAGTCGGGTCGTACTAGGATTTTCACATACTAGGTATAACAAGTACAAGTACAAAAAATACATGTTCCAAAAATACTAGCAAGTATTTGTTGAAGTATGCTATATATACTATACATACGATTTGCAGTGATGTAATGAAAAGGTATGATATGCCCTCCCCCACCCTCCAAACACAAGGTTCCCAAGCCAGAATGGTGATGGTGCAAGATAATCTTCAAAGGAAACTGAGTCATTAGTCCGCGTAGCTTGTCCGTAACTTTCCAATGGTCGGCCATTTATTTGGCAAATCCTTTCGCCTAAAGAAAAACGATGAAATTCAATCAATTTAATTTGATTTTCATTTTATTATATGCACAAAACATCTCCTGTATTCATTCAAACTACCAAAGTCAAAAAATTGACTAAGATAGAACAAACTAATCCTATTGCCATCTATATGGCTTTTCATCGATCGATCTCTGATACCAAACTTTTCTTGGCTAATCTAAAACAGCCGGTTTTCCACTTTGCCTCACTGAAGCATGAAGTTAAACGAAAATTTTATTAAGAAATGATAAAAACAAAATGTTTCGCCTGTTAAACATGCACCCACTAGGGGGCCAACCTCTTCGGTAAGGCTGGATATGAATCCAGGGGCATCTTAGCTCCCGCGGTCTTGTAAATTTTACAACCCCGGTAGGGTTGGACACACCCTCGTGGCGACCTGCAGTCACGAGGAGAGCCTCAGCACAGCCGGAGAAGCCAACTGGCGAACCAAAATGGGTCTCAACCTTTTCTTCCTTAGCACTTTAAGTGCTACTTTCAGTTTTTCCAGACGGTTTTCCGGCGGATTTCATTTTGCCGTATCTTCGAAACTAGGCCGCTTTTTCACAGACTTGTATGAAAATTTGACCCGAAACAACTCAGAAAGGTCCCCGAATTCATGCTAGACCAAAAAAATTATTTTGGTAAAAATGGATATTTTCACCCAATTTCCCCTATCAAAATTTTTTCTCGCCCTTAAAATATCACTATTGTACTCTCCGACCATTTTCAATCATCGAAAGTGCCGTATAGGCAGTTTTTGCCAAACTATGGCCAAAAAACGCCTTATTCCCCTACAAAACTGAAATTTTTGTATCGCAGAAATAGATCTTGGCCCGTTATATCCCAAACCACTCTCACCCAAAATTGGCCGATTTTGTCCGATTTCAGCTACCTTTGCCCTAGAAACTTTTTGAATATTTGAATAAAATACTTGCAAGTACGAAAATACTCGCAAGTACGAAAACACTCGATCCTAGTATTTTTGAATTTCATGCTAAGTACTGATTGTCCCAAAAGAATGCCTGTCCCAGTATATACGCTTAATTTCTAATTATAACCTAACTATGTCTAAATTCCAAAATTTGTGAATAATAAACATTGCTACTTAGTAAAGGTAATTGAATTTGATCACGGTTCCCTTCTTGTCTATAAATCAGCATAGACAACGTACATCATTTCTACAGCATCGAAGCCGAGCATATTGAAACGGAAAACTTCGATCGTTTTGCGGAATCAGCCTCCGAAAGCAGAATCAAATTGGAAATGTTTTTGCGGGATGATTTAAATTGAACAACTTTTTTTTTATTAACATTAAAAATTTTAATCTACATTGAAAATTCTACTCAGAAACACAACTAGCATAAATAAAAATGTAATGATTTCCACCTGCAAGTGGTCACGCCAGTCAAGTATGCACTGTGTGCTGGTGTCTGATGAGAAGCAGTGCATACTTTCGAAACCACTTTGTCAAAATAGAATTTTCAATGTAGATTAAAATTTTTAATGTTAATAAAAAAAAAGTTGTTCAATTTTAATCATCCCGCAAAAACATTTCCAAATTGCTACTTGTTATACATATATGATGCTAATCACATGAACATTTTATGGCCGCATTTCCTACAACGTAAATGAGGAAAATATTTGCTTTCTTTGAAGTACTCCCCACTCACATTATTCTAAAACGTTACCTCAGCGAAGAAAAAATCACTCATAGAAACTTTTTTCGAAACGGTATATAATTGAAAAGTTTACCATTTTAAATTTATCAATGGTAAATGAATTTATAGACTAATGATCAATTAGAAACAAATTCTCACAAGTATCTTATCTAAATACACTGAACTTCACTGCATCGAATTGTGTGAAATGTACACTGATATCAATATACACTTCAAGAGAAAATGAAAATCAAAAACTTTTTTATTTGAAATATGAACCCACTTCAACTTCCAGATATAACAAATAATTACAGCGATAATCATCCAAAAAAAAGCGGGCAAACCCAACCATTTTCATTTCGCCCATTCTCGTATTTTGAGGTTTTTTCTTCATCAAAATATAATTGTTTCTGAAAATTCGCTCGAATATCCCTATCCAATATCTAGATCTCTTATACTTCATCAATATCCTTAAAAAATTTCATATCGATCGGGCATCGCATTTCTGAGATACTCTCACTGCATCCAATCACAAAAAAATTGAGAAAGTCTACAGGAAGAAAGTTTCAATCAAAACCTTCATCATATGCACATATAAAGTGCACATATGTTCTTCCGCGACGGTCAGTTTCGATCATCACAACCAGCCACGGCATGCTTGCACTGTACGCATTACCTATAGCCTTTACGAAATTCATATCGCGGCACCGATTGACTTGCTCCTGTGGAAAAGTGTCGAGCTCATAATCAAGTTCGAGCTCATAAACAAACTCATAAGCACATCAACTGATTGCCTCGTTCATGTGCTGCTCATCTCTAGCTCTACTGTGTGTATACAAACGTGTCGGCCAACATACGTGTTGGGGCTAGTGATTGCTTCACCAAACGCTCATCTCCGACGAGCTCATTACAAGCTCATAAGCACATCAACTGATTGCCTCGTTCTTGTGCTGCTCATATCTACCTCTACTGTGTGTACACAAACGTGTCGGCCGACACACTTGTTGAGTGCAAGTGATTGCTTCACCTAACGCTCAGCTCGCTCATACTGTAGTGATTGCTTCACCTGTGAAGCAGCTCGCTCAGTATAGAGTGTGTCGACACACGTGTTGGGGGCTAGTGATTGCTTCATCGCGATTGCTTCACTCACGTGTTACCCATCTCTACTCTGCTCCTCCATATTTCACCGTTGCACGCTAGGCCAAGGAGTTTAAGTTGGGAAGAACATACAGTGGAGATGAACACCGCGAAGGACGTCCATCCACATCGCTCACTGAAGACAACGTAAAAAAGCCAAAGATGTCGTGTTGGCAGATCAAAGAGTGACCTTCAGGCATGTAGCTGAGGTCACAGGGATCTCATATGGTAGTGTTCGAAAAATCTTTGCCAACAAAATACATATGAAGAAGGTCTCTTTCCAAGAATATTAACGGACGAGGATAAGATAAAACGAATCGACAATTCAAGGATGAATCTCAAAAAGTTCCAAGCAGATCTGGAGAATTTTTTGTCACATTTCGTGACCATGGACGAGATTTGGATCCACCATTTATATCCAGAGACCAAAATGCAATCAATGACCTGAAAGCGACCCTCTTCATCGATGCCGAAGAAATTCAAAGTGTCATATTCAGCAGGAAAGGTTATGACATCAGTTTTTTCGGACGCTGAAGAAATTATTGTGCTGGAATATTTGGAAAAGGGAGGCACTATATTAGGCTCTTACTAAGCTGACCTAATAAGAAAACTGCGAAAGGCACTGAAGGAGAAAACACACGGCAAACTGCGAGCCGGAGTTTTGTTTCTTCAAAATAACGCACCGGGTCACAAGCCTGCAGTTGCGATGGATACAATTAAAGAAACAGGATTCAAACTGCTTGAACACCCAAGCTCTCAGTGGCTTCTACCTCTTTCCTCGGCTCAAACAACACCTTCGGAGTAAGAAATTTGAAGATGATAGGGAAGTGATGGCCACTGTTATGGCATTTTGGGAGAGTCCAGATAAAGAATTTTTTTCTAAGGGTATCCTGGGTTTGGAAAAAAGATGGCCTAAATGTATTAACTTATTAGAAGACTATGTTGAAAAATAAATATATCTTTTAAGTTTAATCACCTTAGTTTATATTCATTATCATTACTTATTGGTCAACCCTCGTATGTATAACAAAAACAAATTAGAAGTTTAAAATTTACATTTAAAAATGATTCTACATCTATTACAGACAAATGAGTTGTATCTAAATCTTCTTCTCTTATGTAAAGCTCATTTCTACCAATATTTGTCAAAATATCGTTTGGAATCACTCAATCAAAACAGCAACAATCATTTATTTTTAAGTGAAGAAAAAGTATTAGTGTCGGATAACGAAGATTTTTCTCCAGCGTTATCCGTACGATTGCTTGCATTTGAAGCCCTAACAAAACAATTAATTCACATTATTCAGGAAAAAATATCTAACTAGAATGCACATACTTTGGTAAACTTGAACTTGTAGATGCCCGAGGCTCCTGGGAGTCTGAAGTGGATGGGACCCCACTACTGATTTTTAGCATCATCACGATTAAATTTCGCGGGGCAAGAGATTTATTTTTCGCGGGGCAAGAGATTTATTTTTCGCGGGGCAAGAAATTTATTTTTCGCGGGGCAAGAAATTTATTTTTCGCGGGGCAAGAAATTTATTTTTCGCGGGGCAAGAGATTTTTTTTCGCGGGGCAAGAGATTTATTTTTCGCGGGGCAAGAATTTTATTGTTCGCGGGGCAAGAAATTTATTTTTCGCGGGGCAAGAAATTTATTTTTCGCGGGGCAAGAAATTTATTTTTCGCGGGGCAAGAAATTTATTTTTCGCGGGGCAAGAAATTTATTTTTCGCGGGGCAAGAAATTTATTTTTCGCGGGGCAAGAAATTTATTTTTCGCGGGGCAAGAGATTTATTTTTCGCGGGGCAAGAGATTTATTTTTCGCGGGGCAAGAGATTTATTTTTCGCGGGGCAAGAGATTTATTTTTCGCTGGGCAAGAAATTTATAGGTCACAAGAAAGAGCACGTGTGATATACAATCAAATACTGTACAATTCTTTTGCTTTTTTTCACGTTAGTTTTTTAGTTAGTTTTTTAGTTAGTTTTTTAGTTTTTTAGTTAGTTTGAAAAAATTGTCTACCAGAGGCATACACGGGGACATAGTGGAAACATTAGGGGACTCTGCTCCTCCATATTTCACCGTTGCACGCTAGGCCAAGGAGTTCAAGTTGGGAAGAACATACAGTGAAGATAAACACCGCGAAGGACGTCCATCCACTTCGCTCACTGAAGACAACGTAAAAAAGCCAAAGATGTCGTGTTGGCAGATCAAAGAGTGACCTTCAGGAATGTAGCTGAGGTCACAGGGATCTCATATGGTAGTGTTCGAAAAATCTTTGCCAACAAAATACATATGAAGAAGGTCTCTGTCCAAGAATATTAACGGACGAGGATAAGATAAAACGAATCGACAATTCAAGGATGAATCTCAAAAAGTTCCAAGCAGATCTGGAGAATTTTTTGTCACATTTCGTGACCATGGACGAGATTTGGATCCACCATTTATATCCAGAAACCAAAATGCAATCAATGACCTGAAAGCGACCCTCTTCATCGATGCCGAAGAAATTCAAAGTGTCATATTCAGCAGGAAAGGTTATGACATCAGTTTTTTCGGACGCTGAAGAAATTATTGTGCTGGAATATTTGGAAAAGGGAGGCACTATATTAGGCTCTTACTAAGCTGACCTAATAAGAAAACTGCGAAAGGCACTGAAGGAGAAAACACACGGCAAATTGCGAGCCGGAGTTTCGTTTCTTCAAAATAACGCACCGGGTCACAAGCCTGCAGTTGCGATGGATACAATTAAAGAAACAGGATTCAAACTGCTTGAACACCCAAGCTCTCAGTGGCTTCTACCTCTTTCCTCGGCTCAAACAACACCTTCGGAGTAAGAAATTTGAAGATGATAGGGAAGTGATGGCAACTGTTATGGCATTTTGGGAGAGTCCAGATAAAGAATTTTTTTCTAAGGGTATCCTGGGTTTGGAAAAAAGATGGCCTAAATGTATTAACTTATTAGAAGACTATGTTGAAAAATAAATATATCTTTTAAGTTTAATCACCTTAGTTCATATTCATTATCATTACTTATTGATCAACCCTCGTATGTATAACAAAAACAAATTAGAAGTTTAAAATTTACATTTAAAAATGATTCTACATCTATTACAGACAAATGAGTTGTATCTAAATCTTCTTCTCTTATGTAAAGCTCATTTCTACCAATATTTGTCAAAATATCGTTTGGAATCACTCAATCAAAACAGCAACAATCATTTATTTTTAAGTGAAGAAAAAGTATTAGTGTCGGATAACGAAGATTTTTCTCCAGCGTTATCCGTACGATTGCTTGCATTTGAAGCCCTAACAAAACAATTAATTCACATTATTCAGGAAAAAATATCTAACTAGAATGCACATACTTTGGTAAACTTGAACTTGTAGATGCCCGAGGCTCCTGGGAGTCTGAAGTGGATGGGACCCCACTACTGATTTTTAGCATCATCACGATTAAATTTCGCGGGGCAAGAGATTTATTTTTCGCGGGGCAAGAGATTTATTTTTCGCGGGGCAAGAAATTTATTTTTCGCGGGGCAAGAAATTTATTTTTCGCGGGGCAAGAAATTTATTTTTCGCAGGGCAAGAAATTTATTTTTCGCGGGGCAAGAAATTTATTTTTCGCGGGGCAAGAAATTTATTTTTCGCGGGGCAAGAAATTTATTTTTCGCAGGGCAAGAAATTTATTTTTCGCGGGGCAAGAAATTTATTTTTCGCGGGGCAAGAAATTTATTTTTCGCGGGGCAAGAGATTTATTTTTCGCGGGGCAAGAGATTTATTTTTCGCGGGGCAAGAGATTTATTTTTCGCGGGGCAAGAGATTTATTTTTCGCGGGGCAAGAAATTTATTTTTCGCGGGGCAAGAGATTTATTTTTCGCGGGGCAAGAGATTTATTTTTCGCGGGGCAAGAGATTTATTTTTCGCGGGGCAAGAAATTTATTTTTTGCGGGGCAAGAAATTTATTTTTCGCGGGGCAAGAAATTTATTTTTCGCGGGGCAAGAAATTTATTTTTCGCGGGGCAAGAGATTTATTTTTCGCGGGGCAAGAAATTTATTTTTCGCGGGGCAAGAGATTTATTTTTCGCGGGGCAAGAGATTTATGTTTCGCGTAACTTTTCGGAGCACACTTTTCCATCTACCCTGGAGTGTGGTAGATAAGTTTGTGTACATGTTTTTTTTATGCGCCTCTTAAACAAAGAAAAACAAACTCACAAACATTACAAGTCGTAATCAAAATCCGATAATATCAACATGCCGTTGAAAAAGAGGATGCTGTTATTAGCAAATGTTTAGATCAATATATCTCAAAAATGGTTATGGTTACAAGAAAAAGTTCCAAAATCTTTTTTGTTAGAAATTTTTTAGGCTACAAATTCATCATACATTGTTTTTCTGAAGACTTGACCGTTACTGAGATATTTAGGAAAGGTCACTTTATGTGATCTTTGACCCCGTATAAAAAGTAACGCAGCACTTGGATCGATGGGGACTTTTGACATTTTGTTCAATACACTAGTGCCACGGTTCACACCAAAATTCAGCTTTCCCCTCATTTTTCCGAAGCACCATGTTAAATTTCCCCGGCCTTATGGTGTTACGATGGAACGGGCTCACCAAGTTGTGCTGGGTAAAGGGCATAAAAGCACTTTACCATGGCACTGGAAAGACTTGATTACACTGCCGAAACTCTGCTTAACTCGGATCAAGAGATCAGCCTTGGAGCGCGACTGTTCCTGTTGACGTGCAAACTGCAACTTTAGACGGATATTACCCTTTTACGGTGGTGACTGGTGAGATACGTGGCCTTCTTCTCACTCCCGGGCAACGGACATAAGGTAGTTATTCAGTAAAGAAGCGACCGGCGCACTACCCACCCCAATTCTCGTGAGCGAAGGTCGCCCGGAAACTGCCACTGTCAGGGATAACCGAGTTCAGATTGCGTTCCGACGTAAAATGGTAACAATCTACAATGCAAATAAGTTATCATTATTTAAATTTTCCAAATTTTGGATATTTTTCAGATGGCTACTCCAAACATCTTTCTTTTTCGGTAATGTTTAATGCAGTCATCGGATGAAAACAAAATTCAAACAGTTAGAGAATTTTTTAGTGAAGTAGTTGTGGTATAGTTTTGATTGCAAATCTGGTAAAGTGCTGCCAGCACTGAGCATTTTCATCATTTATGCCATAGCTTCATAAGGTAAGCATCCGATAATGAGTGCAAGTGAAAAGTATTTTACTCTCCAAAATTTTTAAATTCATGCAAATGGTAAAAAACCTTTGCACCCTATTTCCAAAGTGGTACATTGCCCTTGAAACAGGTTGGTCACAAGAAAGAGCACGTGTGATATACAATCAAATACTGTACAATTCTTTTGCTTTTTTCCACGTTAGTTTAATAAAAATAATATTAATTTTATAATTTTAATAGTAACCGGAACGCTTGTAAGTGGCATGTTCATGGCCGGAAGCGAGATTTTTTTTAAATTTCTTTAATTTGCAGAAGCACGGCTTCAATAGTTTGTGTCATACGTCAGATCAACGATGGTATTGTGTATCAAGTGCAATACGGTAGAAATAAGTTGGTCACAATTTCATTGTCATTCAGTGGCAAAGCAAATATTGTTGACACCGGATATGTGCGAGCACAATGGAGTTAAGTGTTGTAAGCAAACGATATATCGGTCGTAATAAATGAAAGCTTATAACAGAAGTATCAGTAGTTTGTACTTTTCGATGCGAAAGTAAAAACTGTAAGAAAGAATACTACTCGGACATTTTAGACCCAATATTAGCAATTGTTCTTTAAACTGGAAAACCAGCACAACCAAAGTAAATTACGGAAGTATTTACGAAATAAACTACTTTGTTACATGACGAATTAAGTTGCGTCTAGTGAATTCTCGCAACGGTTTTTCTAGAAATCTAAAATCAATATGCTGATAAAGCTGATATTTAACAGTTACATGTTAACAACTTCCCTACGTTTATGATAAAAACATGGTTTCCGTTTTAATTTCCAAGATGTATCAAAATAATACTACGTTTGCACTGCAATCTCAAATCAAGTAGACTTCGAGCTTTCAACAAAAATTAGGTGAGACGTGTGAATTGGCCGAAGTGATCTAGAGTTTCAGCTGAAAATGTTATTCAAATTTATATGAACAATTAATTTAATATGAGAGCTGATGAAAAAGAAACGATTATGGCTGAATATTTTCTTGTCTGTTTGTGTACTGCACATTCTCCGGTTGTCTAAATTTCAACTATTTTGGAACAAATTTCTCTGGGATAAAATCCAGCAAGCTCTGAAATAAATTAAGCTGAAACTACTGGTTTTGACTAGATTTATAACCAGCTCACACCGCAGTCAAAACAACGTAATTATAGCTACTGCTTTTTAAATCAGGGAAGTTCACATCGCATTGAGGTGCTGATGTTTGACTGGTGCCGTTTGAAATTTAATTAGCAACGTCTTATGCAAGTATTTTTTTTTTAAAATAAAATAAACAAACCTTTCCATTCTTTCCACTCTGTACTCCGAGAGTGTTTTTTAGAGGTGTAGAACTTTGAAATGAAATTAAATTCGGGTAAATTATTTTGATTGCCATGAAATTGGTTTTATTGGAAAGATAATTCTTTACCATTTTTATTTAAATATGATTTGGGGCACGTGAGTGCCACGATTGGGGCGGAGGAAGTCCAAACGAGAGGTCCAATTTTCGACTACTCTAACCAACAATTGGGGCCGTATCGCGCCAATAACGCGGCGGCTGTTGTCTTCAAAATGGTCAAGAGTCTCGAACTTGTTGGCATAGACGAGTAATTTTGACTTTGAAATTAAAATTTGATGGGCGAGATTGTAAATAGATGAGTGCCAGATTATTCCGAAGTCTAAATTTAAATGCTAAAAATAATGCTAGATGCTAACTCCGAATTTCGAATGCCGTTTTGGAAAAAATATTACTAGATCTAGCATTCCAAATGCTAAAATGGCAGCACTGTATCTCACCATTAGACCCCCTCACTATCTCACCCTTAGACCCTCTCACTATCTCACCCTAAGACCCTCTCACTATGTCAACCTTGGACCCTCTCATTATCTCACCCTAAGACCCTCTCACTATCTCACCCTTAGACCGTCTCACTATCTCACCCTTAGACCTTCTCACTATCTCACCCTTAGACCCTCTCACTATCTCACTCTTAGACCCTCTCACTATCTCACCCTTAGACCCTCTCACTATCTCACCCTTAGACCCTCTCACTATCTCATCCTTAGACCCTCCCATTATCTCACCCTTAGACCCTCTCACTATCTCACCCTTAGACCCTCTCACTATCTCACCCTTAGACCCTCTCACTATCTCCCCCTTAGACCCTCTCACTATCTCACCCTTAGACCCTCTCACAATCTCACCCTTAGACCCTCTCACTATCTCACCCTTTGACACTCTCACTATCTCACCCTAAGACCCTCTCACTATCTCACCCTTAGACTCTCTCACTATCTCACCCTTAGACCCTCTCACCATCTCAACCTTAGACGCTCTCACTATCTCACCCTTAGACCCTCTCACTATCTCACCCTTAGACCCTCTCGCTATCTCACCCTTAGACCCTCTCACTATCACCCTCTCACTATCACCCTCTCACTATCTCACCCTTAAACCCTCTCACCATCTCATCCTTAGACCCTCTCACCATCTCACCCTTAGACCTTCTCACTATCTCACCCTTAGGCCCTCTCACTATCTCACCCTTAGACCGTCTCACTATCTCACCCTTAGACCCTCACACTATCTCACCCTTAGACCCTCTCACTATCTCACCCTTTGACCCTCTCACTATCTCACCCTTAGACCCTCTCACTATCTCACCCTAAGACCCTCTCACTATCTCACCCTTAGAACCTCTCACTATCTCACCCTTAGACCCTCTCACTATCTCACCCTTAGACCCTCTCACTATCTCACCCTTAGACCCTCTCACTATCTCACCCTTAGACCCTCTCACCATCTCATCCTTAGACCCTCTCACCATCTCACCCTTAGACCTTCTCACTATCTCACCCTTAGGCCCTCTCACTATCTCACCCTTAGACCCTCTCACTATCTCACCCTTAGACCCTCTCACTATCTCACCCTTAGACCCTCTCACCATCTCATCCTTAGACCCTCTCACCATCTCACCCTTAGACCCTCTCACTATCTCACCCTAAGACCCTCTCACTATCTCACCCTTAGAACCTCTCACTATCTCACCCTTAGACCCTCTCACTATCTCACCCTTTGACCCTCTCACTATCTCACCCTTAGACCCTCTCACTATCTCACCCTAAGACCCTCTCACTATCTCACCCTTAGAACCTCACACTATCTCACCCTTAGACCCTCTCACTATCTCACCCTTAGACCCTCTCACTATCTCACCCTTAGACCCTCTCACTATCTTACCCTTAGACCCTCTCACTATCTCACCCTTAGACCCTCTCACTATCTCACCCTTAGACCCTCTCACTATCTCACCCTTAGACCCTCTCACCATCTCATCCTTAGACCCTCTCACCATCTCACCCTTAGACCTTCTCACTATCTCACCCTTAGGCCCTCTCACTATCTCACCCTTAGACCCTCTCACTATCTCACCCTTAGACCCTCACACTATCTCACCCTTAGACCCTCTCACTATCTCACCCTTTGACCCTCTCACTATCTCACCCTTAGACCCTCTCACTATCTCACCCTAAGACCCTCTCACTATCTCACCCTTAGAACCTCTCACTATCTCACCCTTAGACCCTCTCACTATCTCACCCTTAGACCCTCTCACTATCTCACCCTTAGACCCTCTCATCATCTCATCCTTAGACCCTCTCACTATCTCACCCTTAGACCCTCTCACTATCTTACCCTTAGACCCTCTCACTATCTCACCCTTAGACCCTCTCACTATCTCACCCTTAGACCCTCTCATCATCTCATCCTTAGACCCTCTCACCATCTCACCCTTAGACCCTCTCACTATCTCACCCTTAGACCCTCTCACTATCTCACCCTTAGACCCTCTCACTATCTCACCCTTAGACCCTCTCACTATCTCACCCTTAGACCCTCTCACTATCTCAATCTTAGACCCTCTCACTATCTCACCCTTAGACCCTCTCACCATCTCATCCTTAGACCCTCTCACTATCTCACCCTTAGACCCTCTCACTATCTCACCCTTAGACCCTCTCACTTTCTCATCCTTAGACCCTCTCACTATCTCACCCTTAGACCCTCTCACTATCTCACCCTTAGACCCTCTCACTATCTCACCCTAAGACCCTCTCAACATCACCCTCTCACTATCTCACCCTTAGAACCTCTCACTATCTCACCCTTAGACCCTCTCACTATCTCACCCTTAGACCCTCTCATCATCTCATCCTTAGACCCTCTCACTATCTCACCCTTAAACCCTCTCACTATCTCACCCTTAGACCCTCTCACTATCTCACCCTTAGACCCTCTCACTATCTCAGCCTTAGACCCTCTCACTATCTCACCCTTAGACCCTCTCACCATCACCCTCTCACTATCTCACCCTTAGACCCTCTCACTATCTCACCCTTAGACCCTCTCACTATCTCACCCTTAGACCCTCTCCCTATCTCACCCTTAGACCCTCTCACTATCTCACCCTTAGACCCTCTCACTATCTCACCCTTAGACCCTCTCACAATCTCACCCATAGACCCTCTCACCATCTCACCCTAAGACCCTCTCACTATCTCACCCTTTAACCCTCTCACCATCTCACCCTAAGGCCCTCTCACTATCTCACCCTTAGACCCTCTCACTATCTCACCCTTAGACCCTCTCACTATCTCACCCTAAGACCCTCTCACTATCACCCTCTCACTATCTCACCCTTAGACCCTCTCACTATCTCACCCTTAGACCCTCTCACTATCTCACCCTTAGACCCTCTCACTATCTCACCCTTAGACCCTCTCACTATCTCACCCTTAGACCCTTTCTCTATCTCACCCTTAGACCCTCTCACTATCTCACCCTTAGACCCTCTCACTATCTCACCCTTAGACCCTCTCACAATCTCACCCTTAGAGCCTCTCACTATCTCACCCTTAGACCCTCTCACTATCTCACCCTTAGACCCTCTCACTATCTCACCCTTAGACCCTCTCGATATCTCACCCTTAGACCCTCACACTATCTCACCCTTAGACCCTCTCACTATCTCACCCTTAGACCCTCTCACTATCTCACCCTTAGACCCTCTCACTATCTCACCCTTAGACATTCTCACTATCTCACCCTTAGACCCTCTCACTATCTCACCTTTAGACCCTCTCACTATCTCACCCTTAGACCCTCTCACTATCTCACTCTAAGACCCTCTCACTATCTCACCCTTAGACCCTCTCACTATCTCACCCTTAGACCCTCTCACTATCTCACCCTTAGACCCTCTCACTATCTCACCCTTAGACCCTCTCACTATCTCACCCTTAGACCCTCTCACTATCTCACCCTTAGACACTCTCACTATCTCACCCTTAGACCCTCTCACTATCTCACCCTTAGACCCTCTCACTATCTCACCCTTAGACCCTCTCACTATCTCACCCTTAGACCCTCTCACTATCTCACCCTTAGACCCTCTCACTATCTCACCCTTAGACCCTCTCACTAACTCAGCCTTAGACCCTCTCACTATCTCACCCTTAGACCCTCTCACTATCTCAAACTTAGACACTCTCACTATTTCATCCTTAGACCCTCTCACTATCACACCCTTAGACCCTCTCACTATCTCACCCTTAGACCCTCTCATTATATCACCCTTAGACCCTCTCACTATCTCACCCTTAGACCCTCTCACTATCTCACCCTAAGACCCTCTCACTATCTCACCTTAGACCCTCTCACCATCTCAACCTTAGACCCTCTCGCTATCTCACCCTTAGACCCTCTCACCATCTCACCCTTAGACCCTCTCACTATCTCACCCTTAGACCCTCTCACTATCTCACCCTTAGACCCTCTCATTATCTCACCCTTAGACCCTCTCACTATCTCACCCTTAGACCCTTTCACTATCTCACCCTAAGACCCTCTCACTATCTCACCCTTAGACCCTCTCACTATCTCACCCTTAGACCCTCTCACTATCTCACCCTTAGACCCTCTCACTATCTCACCCTTAGACCCTCTCACTATCTCACCCTTAGACCCTCTCACTATATCACCCTTAGACACTCTCACTATCTCACACTTAGACCCTCTCACTATCTCATCCTTAGACCCTCTCACTATCTCACCCTTAGACCCTCTCACTATCTCACCCTTAGACCCTCTCACTATCTCACCCTTAGACCCTCTCACTATCTCAACCTTAGACCCTCTCACTATCTCACCCTTAGACCCTCTCACTATCTCACCCTTAGACCCTCTCACTATCTCACCCTTAGACACTCTCACTATCTCACCCTTAGACCCTCTCACTATCTCACCCTTAGACCCTCTCACTATTTCACCCTTAGACCCTCTCACTATCTCACCCTTAGACCCTCTAACTATCTCACCCTTAGACCCTCTCACTATCTCACCCTTAGATCCTCTCATTATCTCACCCTTAGACCCTCTCACTATCTCCCCTTAGACCATCTCACCATCTCACCCTAAGACCCTCTCACTATCTCACCCTTGAACCCTCTCACTATCTCACCCTTAGACCCTCTCACTATCACCCTCTCACCATCTCACCCTTAGACCCTCTCACCATCTCACCCTTAGACCCTCTCACTATCTCACCCTTAGACCCTCTCACTATCTCACCCTTAGACCCTCTCACTATCTCACCCTTAGACCCTCTCACTATCTCACCCTTGAACCCTCTCACTATCTCACCCTTAGACCCTCTCACTATCACCCTCTCACTATCTCACCCTTAGACCCTCTCACTATCTCACCCTTAGACCCTCTCGTTATCTCACCCTAAGACCCTCTCACTATCTCACCCTTAGACCCTCTCACTTTCTCACCCTTAGACCCTCTCACTATCTCACCCTTAGACCCTCTCACTATCTCACCCTTAGACCCTCTCACTATCTCACCCTTAGACCCTCTCACTATCTCACCCTTAGACACTCTCACTATCTCACCCTTAGACCCTTTCACTATCTCACCCTTAGACCCTCTCACTATCTCACCCTTAGACCCTCTCACTCACTCACCCTTAGACCCTCTCACTATCTCACCCTTAGACCCTCTCACTATCTCACCCTTAGACCCTCTCACTATCTCACCCTTAGACCCTCTCACTATCTCACCCTTAGACCCTCTCACTATCTCACCCTTAGACCCTCTCACTATCTCACCCTTAGACCCTCTCACTATCTCACCCTTAGACCCTCTCACTATCTCACCCTTAGACCCTCTCACTATCTCACCCTTAGACCCTCTCACTATCTCACCCTTGAACCCTCTCACTATCTCACCCTTAGACCCTCTCACTATCACCCTCTCACTATCTCACCCTTAGACCCTCTCACTATCTCACCCTTAGACCCTCTCACTATCTCACCCTTAGACCCTCTCACTATCTCACCCTAAGACCCTCTCACTATCTCACCCTTAGACCCTCTCACTATCTCACCCTTAGACCCTCTCACTATCTCACCCTTAGACCCTCTCACTATCTCACCCTTAGACCCTCTAACTATTTCACCCTTAGACCCTCTCACTATCTCACCCTTAGACACTCTGACTATCTCACCCTTAGACCCTCTCACTATCTCACCCTTAGACCCTCTCACTATCTCACCCTTAGACCCTCTCACTATCTCACTATCTCACCCTTGAACCCTCTCACTATCTCACCCTTAGACCCTCTCACTATCACCCTCTCACTATCTCACCCTTAGACCCTCTCACTATCTCACCCTTAGACCCTCTCACTATCTCACCCTTAGACCCTCTCACTATCTCACCCTTAGACCCTCTCACTATCTCACCCTTAGACCCTCTCACTATCTCACGCTTGAACCCTCTCACTATCTCACCCTTAGACCCTATCACTATCACCCTTTCACTATCTCACCCTTAGACCCTCTCACTATCTCACCCTTAGACCCTGTCACTATCTCACCCTTAGACCCTCTCACTATCTCACCCTAAGACCCTCTCACTATCTCACCCTTAGACCCTCTCACTATCTCACCCTTAGACCCTCTCACTATCTCACCCTTAGACCCTCTCACTATCTCACCCTTAGACCCTCTCACTATCTCACCCTTAGACCCTCTCACCATCTCACCCTTAGACACTCTCACTATCTCACCCTTAGACCCTCTCACTATCTCACCCTTAGACCCTCTCACTATCTCCCCCTTAGACCCTCTCACTATCTCACCCTTAGACCCTCTCACTATCTCACCCTTAGACCCTCTCACTATCTCACCCTTGAACCCTCTCACTATCTCACCCTTAGACCCTATCACTATCATCCTCTCACTATCTCACCCTTAGACCCTCTCACTATCTCACCCTTAGACCCTCTCACTATCTCACCCTTAGACCCTCTCACTATCTCACCCTTAGACCCTCTCACTATCTCACGCTTGAACCCTCTCACTATCTCACCCTTAGACCCTATCACTATCACCCTTTCACTATCTCACCCTTAGACCCTCTCACTATCTCACCCTTAGACCCTGTCACTATCTCACCCTTAGACCCTCTCACTATCTCACCCTAAGACCCTCTCACTATCTCACCCTTAGACCCTCTCACTATCTCACCCTTAGACCCTCTCACTATCTCACCCTTAGACCCTCTCACTATCTCACCCTTAGACCCTCTCACTATCTCACCCTTAGACCCTCTCACCATCTCACCCTTAGACACTCTCACTATCTCACCCTTAGACCCTCTCACTATCTCACCCTTAGACCCTCTCACTATCTCACCCTTAGACCCTCTCACTATCTCACCCTTAGACCTTCTCCCTATCTCATTCTTAGACCCTCTCACTATCTCACCCTTAGACCCTCTCACTATCTCACCCTTAGACCCTCTCACTATCTCACCCTTAGACACTCTCACTATCTCACCCTTAGACCCTCTCACTATCTCACCCTTAGACCCTCTCACTATCTCACCCTTAGACCCTCTCATTATCTCACCCTTACACCCTCTCACTATCTCACCCTTAGACCCTCTCACTATCTCACCCTAAGACCCTCTCACCATCTCACCCTTAGACCCTCTCACTATCTCACCCTTAGACCCTCTCACTATCTCACCCTTAGACCCTCTCACTATCTCACCCTTGAACCCTCTCACTATCTCACCCTTAGACCCTCTCACTATCACCCTCTCACTATCTCACCCTTAGACCCTCTCACTATCTCACCCTTAGACCCTCTCACTATCTCACCCTTAGACCCTCTCATTATCTCAACCTTAGAAATTCTCACTATCTCACCCTTAGACCCTCTCCCTATCTCATTCTTAGACCCTCTCACTATCTCACCCTTAGACCCTCTCACTATCTCACCCTTAGACCCTCTCACTATCTCACCCTTAGACACTCTCACTATCTCACCCTTAGACCCTCTCACTATCTCACCCTTAGACCCTCTCACTATCTCACCCTTAGACCCTCTCATTATCTCACCCTTAGACCCTCTCACTATCTCACCCTTAGACCCTCTCACTATCTCACCCTAAGACCCTCTCACTATCTCACCCTTAGACCCTCTCACCATCTCAACCTTAGACCCTCTCGCTATCTCACCCTTAGACCCTCTCACTATCTCACCCTTAGACCCTCTCACTATCTCACCCTTAGACCCTCTCACTATCTCACCCTTAGACTCTCTCATTATCTCACCCTTAGACCCTCTCACTATCTCACCCTTAGACCCTCTCACTATCTCACCCTAAGACCCTCTCACTATCTCACCCTTAGACCCTCTCACTATCTCATCCTTAGACCCTCTCACTACCTCACCCTTAGACCCTCTCACTATCTCACCCTTAGACCCTCTCACTATCTCACCCTTAGACACTCTCACTATATCACCCTTAGACACACTCTCTATCTCACCCTTAGACCCTCTCACTATCTCACCCTTAGACCCTCTCACTATCTCACCCTTAGACCCACTCACCATCTCAACCTTAGACCCTCTCACTATCTCACCCTTAGACCCTCTCACCATCTCCTCCTTAGACCCTCTCACTATCTCACCCTTAGACCCTCTCACTATCTCACCATTAGACCCTCTCACTATCTCACCCTTAGACTCTCTCACTATCTCACCCTTAGACCCTCTCACTATCTCACCCTTAGACCCTCTCACTATCTCACCCTTAGACCCTCTCACTATCTCACCCTTAGACACTCTCACTATCTCACCCTTAGACCCTCTCACTATCTCACCCTTAGACCCTCTCACTATCTCACCCTTAGACCCTCTCACCATCTCAACCTTAGACCCTCTCACTATCTCACCCTAAGACCCTCTCACTATCTCACCCTTAGACCCTCTCACTATCTCACCCTTAGACCCTCTCACTATCTCACCCTTAGACCCTCTCACTATCTCACCCTTAGACCCTCTCACTATCTCACCCTTAGACCCTCTCACTATCTCACCCTTAGACCCTCTCACTATCACCCTCTCACTATCTCACCCTTAGATCCTCTCACTATCTAACCCTTAGACCCTCTCACTATCTCACCCTTAGACCCTCTCACTATCTCACCCTTAGACCCTCTCACTATCTCACCCTTAGACCCTCTCACTATCTCACCCTTAGACCCTCTCACTATCTCACCCTTAGACCCTCTCACTATCTCACCCTTAGACCCTCTCACTATCTCACCCTTAGACCCTCTCACTATCTCACCCTTAGACCCTCTCACTATCTCACCCTAAGACCCTTTCACCATGACCCTCTCAATATCTCACCCTTAGACCCTCTCACTATCTCACCCTTAGACCCTCTCACCATCTCACTTTTAGACCCTCTCACTATCTCACCCTTAGACCCTCTC
The DNA here is from genome assembly GCA_963978885.1 of Nemotelus pantherinus. Classification (NCBI taxonomy): domain Eukaryota; kingdom Metazoa; phylum Arthropoda; class Insecta; order Diptera; family Stratiomyidae; genus Nemotelus; species Nemotelus pantherinus. Next base: position 121,048 of record CAXBUK010000018.1, read on the forward strand.
ACTATCTAACCCTTAGACCCTCTCACTATCTCACCCTTAGACCCTCTCACTATCTCAGCCTTAGACCCTCTCACTATCTCACTCTTAGACCCTCTCACTATCACCCTCTCACTATCTCACCCTTAGACCCTCTCACTATCTCACCCTTAGACCCTCTCACTATCTCACCCTTAGACCCTCTCACTATCTCACCCTTAGACCCTCTCACAATCTCACCCTTAGAGCCTCTCACTATCTCACCCTTAGACCCTCTCACTATCTCACCCTTAGACCCTCTCACTATCTCACCCTTAGACCCTCTCACTATATCACCCTTAGACCCTCTCACTATCTCACCCTTAGACCCTCTCACTATCTCACATTTAGACCCTCTCACTATCTCACCCTTAGACCCTCTCACTATCTCACCCCTAGACCCTCTCACTATCTCACCCTTAGACCCTCTCACTATCTCAACCTTAGACCCTCTCACTATCTCACCCTTAGACCCTCTCACTATCTCACCCTTAGACCCTCTCACTATCTCACCCTTAGACCCTCTCACTATCTCACCCTTAGACCCTCTCACTATCTCACCCTTAGACCCTCTCACTATCTCACCCTTAGATCCTCTCACTATCTCACCATTAGACCCTCTCACTATCTCACCCTTAGACCCTCTCACTATCACCCTCTCACTATCTCACCCTTAGACCCTCTCACTATCTCACCCTTAGACCCTCTCACTATCTCACCCTTAGACCCTCTCACTATCTCACCCTTAGACCCTCTCACTATCTCACCCTTAGACCCTCTCACAATCTCATCCTTAGAGCCTCTCACTATCTCACCCTAAGACCCTCTCACTATCTCACCCTTAGACCCTCTCACTATCTCACCCTTAGACCCTCTCACTATATCACCCTTAGACCCTCTCACTATCTCACCCTTAGACCCTCTCACTATCTCACCCTTAGACCCTCTCACTATCTCACCCTTAGACCCTCTCACTATCTCACCCTTAGACCCTCTCACTATCTCACCCTTAGACCCTCTCACTATCACCCTCTCACTATCTCACCCGTAGACCCTCTCACTATCTCACCCTTAGACCCTCTCACTATCTCACCCTTAGACCCTCTCACTATCTCACCCTTAGACCCTCTCACTATCTCACCCTTAGACCCTCTCACTATCTCACCCTTAGACCCTCTCACTATCTCACCCTTAGACCCTCTCACTATCTCACCCTTAGACCCTCTCACTATCTCACCCTTAGATCCTCTCACTATCTCACCCTTAGACCCTCTCACTATCTCACCCTTAGACCCTCTCACTATCACCCTCTCACTATCTCACCATTAGACCCTCTCACTATCTCACTATCTCACCCTTAGACCCTCTCACTATCTCACCCTTAGACCCTCTCACTATCTCACCCTTAGACCGTCTCACCATCTCACCCTTAGACCCTCTCACTATCTCACCCTTAGACCCTCTCACTATCTCACCCTTAGACCCTCTCACTATCTCACCCTTAGACCCTCTCACTATCTCACCCTTCGACCCTCTCACTATCTCACCCTTAGACCCTCTCACTATCTCACCCTTAGACCCTCTCACTATCTCACCCTTAGACCCTCTCACTATCTCACCCTTAGACCCTCTCACTATCTCACCCTTAGACCCTCTCACAAACTCACCCTTAGACCCTCTCACTATCTCACCCTTAGACCTTCTCACTATCTAACCCTTAGACCCCCTCACTATCTCACCCTTAGACCCTCTCACTATCTAACCCTTAGACCCTCTCACTATCTCACCCTTAGACCCTCTCACTATCACCCTCTCACTATCTCACCCTTAGACCCTCTCACTATCTCACCCTTAGACCCTCTCACTATCTCACCCTTAGACCCTCTCACTATCTCACCCTTAGACCCTCTCACTATCTCACCCTTAGACCCTCTCACTATCTCACACTTAGACCCTATCACTATCTCACCCTTAGACCCTCTCACTATCTCACCCATAGACCCTCTCACTATCTCACTCTTAGACCCTCCCACCATCTCACCCTTAGACCCTTTCACAATCTCACCCTAAGAGCCTCTCACTATCTCACCCTTAGACCCTCTCACTATCTCACCCTTAGACCTTCTCACTATCTAACCCTTAGACCCCCTCACTATCTCACCCTTAGACCCTCTCACTATCTAACCCTTAGACCCTCTCACTATCTCACCCTTAGACCCTCTCACTATCACCCTCTCACTATCTCACCCTTAGACCCTCTCACTATCTCACCCTTAGACCCTCTCACTATCTCACCCTTAGACCCTCTCACTATCTCACCCTTAGACCCTCTCACTATCTCACCCTTAGACCCTCTCACAAACTCACCCTTAGACCCTCTCACTATCTCACCCTTAGACCTTCTCACTATCTAACCCTTAGACCCCCTCACTATCTCACCCTTAGACCCTCTCACTATCTAACCCTTAGACCCTCTCACTATCTCACCCTTAGACCCTCTCACTATCACCCTCTCACTATCTCACCCTTAGACCCTCTCACTATCTCACCCTTAGACCCTCTCACTATCTCACCCTTAGACCCTCGCACTATCTCACCCTTAGACCCTCTAACTATCTCAACCTTAGACCCTCTCACTATCTCACCCTTAGACCCTCTCACTATCTCACCCTTAGACCCTCTCACTATCACCCTCTCACCATCTCACCCTTGGACCCTCTCACTATCACCCTCTCACTATCTCACCCTTAGACCCTCTCACTATCTCACCCTTAGACCCTCTCACTATCACCCTCTCACTATCTCACCCTTAGACCCTCTCACTATCTCACCCTTAGATCCTCCCACTATCTCACCCTTAGACCCTCTCACTATCTCACCCTAAGACCCTCTCACTATCTCACCCTTAGACCCTCTCACTATCTCACCCTTAGACCCTCTCACTATCTTACCCTTAGACCCTCTCACTATCTCCCTCTAACTATCTCACCCTTAGACCCTCTCACTATCTCACCCTTAGACCCTCTCACTATCTCACCCTTAGACCTTCTCACTATCTCACCCTTAGACCCTCTCACTATCACCCTCGCACTGTCTCACCCTTAGACCCTCTCACTATCCCACCCTTAGACACTGTCACTATCTCACCCTTAGACCCTCTCACTATCTCACCCTTAGACCCTCTCACTATCTCACCCTTAGACCCTCTCACTATCTCACCCTTAGACCCTCTCACTATCTCACCCTTAGACACTCTCACAATCTCACCCTTAGACCCTCTCACTATCTCACCCTTAGACCCTCTCACTATCTCACCCTTAGACCCTGTCACCATCTCACTCTTAGACCCTCTCACTATCTCACTCTTAGACCCTCTCACTATCTCACCCTTAGACCCTCTCACTATCTCACCCTTAGACCCTCTCACTACCTCACCCTTAAACCCTCTCACTATCTCACCCTTAGACCCTCTCACTATCTCACCCTTAGACCCTGTCACCATCTCACTCTTAGACCCTCTCACTATCTCACTCTTAGACCCTCTCACTATCTCATCCTTAGACCCTCTCACTATCTCACCCTTGGACCCTCTCACTATATCACCCTTAGACCCTCTCACTATCTCACCCTTAGACCCTCTCACTATCTCACCCTTAGACCATCTCACTATCTCACCCTTAGACCCTCTCACTATCTCACCCTTAGACCCTCTCACTATCTCACCCTTAGACCCTCTCACTATCTCACCCTTAGACCCTCTCACTATCACCCTCTCTCTATCTCACCCTTAGACCCTCTCACTATCACCCTCTCACTATCTCACCCTTAGACCCTCTCACTATATCACCCTTAGACCCTCTCACTATCTCACCTTTAGACCCTCTCACTATCTCACCCTTAGACCCTCTCACCATCACCCTCTCACTATCTCACCCTTAGACCCTCTCACTATCCCACCCTTAGACACTGTCACTATCTCACCCTTAAACACTCTCACTATCTCACCCTTAGACCCTCTCACTATCTCACCCTTAGACCCTCTCACTATCTCACCCTTAGACACTCTCACAATCTCACCCTTAGACCCTCTCACTATCTCACCCTTAAACCCTCTCACTATCTCACCCTTAGACCCTCTCACTATCTCACCCTTAGACCCTGTCACCATCTCACTCTTAGACCCTCTCACTATCTCACTCTTAGACCCTCTCACTATCTCACCCTTAGACCCTCTCACTATCTCACCCTTGGACACTCTCACTATATCACCCTTAGACCCTCTCACTATCTCACCCTTAGACCCTCTCACTATCTCACCCTTAGATCCTCTCACTATCTCACCCTTAGACCCTCTCACTATCTCACCCTTAGATCCTCTCACTATCTCACCCTTAGACCCTCTCACTATCTCACCCTTAGACCCTCTCACTATCTCACCCTTAGACCCTCTCACTATCTCACCCTTAGACCCTCTCACTATCTCACCCTTAGACCCTCTCACTATCTCACCCTTAGACCCTCTCACTATCTCACCCTTAGACCCTCTCACTATCTCACCCTTAGACCCTCTCACTATCTCACCCTTAGACCCTCTCACTATCTCACACTTAGACCCTATCACTATCTCACCCTTAGATCCTTTCACTATTTCACCCTTTAACCCTCTCACCATCTCACCCTTAGACCCTCTCACTATCTCACCCTTAGACCCTCTCACTATCTCACCCTTAGACCCTCTCACTATCCCCTTCTCTCTATTTCACCCTTAGACCCTCTCACTATCTCACCCTTTGACCCTCTCACTATCTCACCCTTAGACCCTCTCAATATCTCACCCTTAGACCCTCTCCCTATCTCACCCTTAGACCCTCTCACTATCTCACCCTTAGACCCTCTCACTATCACCCTCTCACTATCTCACCCTTAGGCCCTCTCACTATCTCACCCTTAGACCCTCTCACAATCTCACCCTTAGACCCTCTCACTATCTCACCCTAAGACCCTCTCACAATCTCACCCTTTAACCCTCTCACCATCTCACCCTTAGACCCGCTCACTATCTCACCCTTAGACCCTCTCACTATCTCACCCTTAGACCCTCTCACTATCTCACCCTTTGACCCTCTCACTATCTCACCCTCAGACCCTCTCACTATCTCACCCTTAGACCCTCTCACTATCTCACCCTTAGACCCTCTCACTATCTCACTCTTAGACCCTCTCACTAACTCACACTTAGACCCTATCACTATCTCACCCTTAGACCTTCTCACAATCTCACCCTTAGAGCCTCTCACTATCTCACCCTTAGACCCTCTCACTATCTCACCCTTAGACCCTCTCACTATCTCACCCTTAGACCCTCTCACTATCTCACCCTTAGACCTTCTCACTTTCTCACCCTTAGACCCTCTCACTATCTCACCCTTATACCCTCTCACTATCTCACCCTTAGACTCTCTCACTATCACCCTCTCACTATATCACCCTTAGGCCCTCTCACTATCTCACCCTTAGACCCTCTCACTATCTCACCCTTAGACCCTCTCACAATCTCACCCTTAGACCCTCTCACTATCTCACCCTAAGACCCTCTCACTATCTCACCCTTTAACCCTCTCACCATCTCACCCTTAGACCCGCTCACTATCTCACCCTTAGACCCTCTCACTATCTCACCCTTAGACCCTCTCACTATCTCACCCTTAGACCCTCTCACTATCTCACCCTTAGACCCTCTCACTATCTCACCCTTAGACCCTCTCACTATCTCACCCTTAGACCCTCTCACTATCTCACCCTTAGACCCTCTCACTATCTCACCCTTAGACCCTCTCACTATCTCACCCTTAGACCCTCTCACTATCTCTCTCTTAGACCCTCTCACTAACTCACACTTAGACCCTATCACTATCTCACCCTTAGACCTTCTCACAATCTCACCCTTAGAGCCTTTCACTATCTCACCCTTAGACCCTCTCACTATCTCACAATTAGACCCTCTCACTATCTCACCCTTGGACCCTTTCACTATCTCACCCTTAGACCCTCTCACTATCTCACCCTTAGACCCTCTCACTATCTCACCCTTAGACCCTCTCACGATCTCACCCTTAGAACCTCTCACTATCTCACCCTTAGACCCTCTCACTATCTCACCCTTAGACCCTCTCACTATCTCACCCTTAGACCCTCTCACTATCTCACCCTTAGACCTTCTCACAATCTCACCCTTAGAGCCTTTCACTATCTCACCCTTAGACCCTCTCACTATCTCACAATTAGACCCTCTCACTATCTCACCCTTAGACCCTTTCACTATCTCACCCTTAGACCCTCTCACTATCTCACCCTTAGACCCTCTCACTATCTCACCCTTAGACCCTCTTACGATCTCACCCTTAGAACCTCTCACTATCTCATCCTTAGACCCTCTCACTATCTCACCCTTAGACCCTCTCACTATCTCACCCTTAGACCCTCTCACTATCTCACCCTTAGACCCTCTCACTATCTCACCCTTAGACGCTCTCACTATCTCACCCTTAGACCCTCTCACTATCTCACCCTTAGACCCTCTCACTATCACCCTCTCACTATCTCACCCTAAGACCCTCTCACTATCTCACTATCTCACCCTTAAACCCTCTCACTATCTCACCCTTAGACCCTCTCACTATCTCACCCTTAGACCCTCTCACTATCTCACCCTTAGACCCTCTCACTATCTCACCCTTAGACCCTCTCACCATCTCACCCTTAGGCCCTCTCACTATCTCACCCTTAGACCCTCTTACTCTCTCACCCTTAGACCCTTTCACTATCTCACCCTTAGACCCTCTCACTATCTCACCCTTAGACCCTCTCACTATCTCACCCTTAGACCCTCTCACAATCTCACCCTTAGACCCTCTCACTATCTCACCCTTAGACCTTCTCACTATCTCACCCTTAGACCCTCTCACTATCTCACACTTAGACCCTCTCACTATCTCACGCTTAGACCCTCTCATTACCTCACCCTTAGACCCTCTCACTATCTCACCCTTAGACCCTCTCACTATCTCACCCTAAGACCCTCTCACTATCTCACCCTTAGACCCTCTCACTATCTCACCCTTAGACCCTCTAACTATCTCACCCTTAGACCCTCTCACTATCTCACCCTTAGACCCTCTCACTATCTCACCCTTAGACCCTCACACTATCTCACCCTTAGACCCTCTCACCATCTCACCCTTAGACCCTCTCACTATCTCACCCTTAGACCCTCTCACTATCTCATACTTAGACCCTATCACTATCTCACCCTTAGAACCTCTCACTTGCTCACCCTTAGACCCTCTCACTATCTCACCCCTAGACCCTCCCACTATCTCACCCGTAGACCCTCTCACAATCTCACCCTTAGAGCCTCTCACTATCTCACCCTTAGACCCTCTCACTATCTAACCCTTAGACCCTCTCACTATCTCACCCTTAGACCTTCTCACTATCTCACCCTTATATCCTCTCACTATCTCACCCTTAGACCCTCTCACTATCTCACCCTTAGACCCTCTCACTATCTCACCCTTAGACCCTCTCACTATCTCACCCTTAGACCCTCTCACTATCACAATCTAACTATCTCACCCTTAGACCCTCTCACTATCTCACCCTTAGACCCTCTCACTATCACCCTCGCAAAATCTCACCCTTAGACCCTCTCACTATCTCACCCTTAGACCCTCTCACTATCTCACCCTAAGACCCTCTCACTATCACCCTCTCACTATCTCAACCTTAGACCCTCTCACTATCACCCTCTCACTATCTCACTCTTAGACCCTCTCACATTCTCACCCTTAAACCGTCTCACTATCTCACCCTTAGACCCTCTCACTATCTCACCCTTAGACCCTCTCACTATCACCCTCTCACTATCTCACTCTTAGACCCTCTCACATTCTCACCCTTAGACCGTCTCACTATCTCACCCTTAGACCCTCTCACTATTTCACCCTTAGACCCTCTCACCATCTTACCCTTACACCCTCTCACTATCTCACCCCTAGACCGTCTCACTATCTCACCCTTAGACCCTCTCACTATCTCACCCTTAGACCCTCTAACTATCTCACCCTTAGACCCTCTCACTATCTCACCCTTAGACCCTCTCACTATCTCACCCTTAGACGTCTCACTATCTCACCCTTAGAGCCTCTCACTATCTCACCCTTAGACCCTCTCACTATCTCACCCTTAGACCCTCTCACTATTTCACCCTTAGACATTCTCACTATCTCACCCTTAGACCCTCTCACTATCTCACCCTTAGACCCTCTCACTATCTCACCCTTAGACCCTCACACTATCTCACCCTTAGACCCTCTCACTATCACCCTCACACTATCTCACCCTTAGACCCTCTCACTATCACCCTCTCACTATCTCACCCTTAGACCCTCTCACTATCTCACCCTTAGACCCTCTCACTATCACCCTCTCACTATCTCACCCTTAGACCCTCTCACTATCTCACCTTTAGACCCTCTCACTATCTCACCCTTAGACCCTCTCACTATCTCACCCTTAGACCCTCTCACTATCTCACCCTTAGACTCTCTCACTATCTCACCCTTAGACCCTCTCACTATCACCCTCTCACTATCTCACCCTTAGACCCTCTCACTATCTCACCCTTAGACCCTCTCACTATCACCCTCTCACTATCTCACCCTTAGACCCTCTCACTATCTCACCCTTAGACCCTCTCACTATCACCCTCTCACTTTCTCACCCTTAGACCCCTCACTATCCCACCCTTAGACCCTCTCACTATCTCACCCTTAGACCCTCTCACTATCTCACCCTTAGACCCTCTCACTATCTCACCCTTAGACCCTCTCACTATCTCACCCTTAGACCCTCTCACTATCTCACCCTTAGACCCTCTCACTATCTCACCCTTAGACCCTCTCACTATCTCACCCTTAGACCCTCTCACTATCTCACCCTTAGACCCTCTCACTATCTCACCCTTAGACTCTCTCACTATCTCACCCTTAGACCCTCTCACTATCACCCTCTCACTATCTCACCCTTAGACCCTCTCACTATCACCTTCTCACTATCTCACCCTTAGACCCTCTCACTGTCTCACCCTTAGACCCTCTCACTATCACCCTCTCACTATCTCACCCTTAGACCCTCTCACTATCTCACCTTTAGACCCTCTCACTATCTCACCCTTTGACCCTCTCACTATCTCACCCTTAGACCCTCTCACTATCTCACCCTTAGACACTCTCACTATCTCACCCTTAGACCCTCTCACTATCTCACCCTTAGACCCTCTCACTATCTCACCCTTAGACCCTCTCACTATCTAACCCTTAGACCCTCTCACTGTCTCACCCTTAGACCCTCTCACTATCTCACCCTTAGACCCTCTCACTATCTCACCCTTAGACCCTCTCACCATCTCACCCTTAGACCCTCTCACTATCTCATCCTTAGACCCTCTCACTATCTCACCCTTAGACCCTCTCACTATCTCACCCTTAGACCCTCTCACTATCTCACCCTTAGACCCTCTCACTATCACCCTCTCACTATCTCACCCTTAGACCCTCTCACTATCTCACCCTCTCACTATCTCACCCTTAGACCCTCTCACTATCTCAACCTTAGACCCTCTCACTATCTCACCCTTAGACCCTCTCACTATCTCACCCTTAGACCCTCTCACTATCTCACCATTAGACGCTCTCATTATCTCACCCTTAGACCCTCTCACTATCTCACCCTTAGACCCTCTCAATATCTCACCCTTAGACCCTCTCACTATCTCACCCTTAGACCCTCTCACTATCTCACCCTTAGACCCTCTCACTATCTCACCCTTAGACCCTCTCACTATCTCACCCTTAGACCCTCTCACCATCTCACCCTTAGACCCTCTCACTATCTCACCCTTAGAACCTCTCACTATCTCACCCTTAGACCCTCTCAATATGTCACCCTTAGACCCTCTCACTATCTCACCCTTAGACCCTCTCACTATCTCACCCTTAGACCCTCTCACTATCTCACCCTTAGACCCTCTCACTATCTCACCCTTTAACCCTCTCACTATCTCACCCTTAGACCCTCTCTCTATCTCACCCTTAGACCCTCTCACTATCTCACCCTTAGATCCTCTCACTATCTCACCCTTAGACCCTTTCACTATCTTACCCTTAGACCCTCTCACAATCTCACCCTTAGACCCTCTCACTATCTCACCCTTAGACCCTCTCACTATCTCACCCTTAGACCCTCTAACTATCTCACCCTTAGACCCTCTCACTATCTCACCCTTTAACCCTCTCACTATCTCACCCTTAGACCCTCTCACTATCTCACCCTTAGATCCTCTCACTATCACCCTCTCACTATCTCATCCTTAGACCCTCTCACTATCTCACCCTTAGACCTTCTCACTATCTCACCCTTAGACCCTCTAACTATCTCACCCTTAGACCCTCTCAATATGTCACCCTTAGACCCTCTCACTATCTCACCCTTAGACCCTCTCACTATCTCACCCTTAGACCCTCTCACTATCTCACCCTTAGACCCTCTCACTATCTCACCCTTTAACCCTCTCACTATCTCACCCTTAGACCCTCTCTCTATCTCACCCTTAGACCCTCTCACTATCGCACCCTTAGTCCCTCTCACTATCACCCTCTCACTATCTCACCCTTAGACCCTCTCACTATCTCAACCTTAGACCCTCTCACTATCTCACCCTTAGACCCTCTCACTATTTCACCCTTAGACCCTCTCACTATCTCACCCTTAGACCCTCTCACTATCTCACCCTTAGACCCTCTCACTATCTCACCCTTAGACCCTTTCACTATCTTACCCTTAGACCCTCTCACAATCTCACCCTTAGACCCTCTCACTATCTCACCCTTAGACCCTCTCACTATCTCACCCTTAGACCCGCTCACTATCTCACCCTTAGACCCTCTCACCATCTCACCCTTAGATCCTCTCACTATCTCACCCTTAGACCCTCTCACTATCACCCACTCACTATCTCACCCTTAGACCCTCTCACTATCTCACCCTTAGACCCTCTCACTATCTCACCCTTAGACCCTCTCACTATCACCCACTCACTATCACACCCTTAGACCCTCTCACTATCTCACCCTTAGACCCTCTCACTATCTCACCCTTAACCCTCTCACTATCTCACCCTTAGATCCTCTTACTATCTCACCCTTAGACCCTCTCACTATCTCACCCTTAGACCCTCTCACTATCTCACCCTTAGACCCTCTCACCATCTCACCCTTAGACCCTCTCACTATCTCACCCTTAGACCCTCTCACTATCTCACCCTTAGACCCTCTCACTATCTCACCCTTAGACCCTCTCATTATCTCACCCTTAGACAATCTCACTATCTCACCCTTAGACCCTATCACTATCTCACCCTTAGACCCTCTCACTATCTCACCCTTAGACCCTCTCACTATCTCACCCTTAGACCCTCTCTCTATCTCACCCTTAGACACTCTCACTATCTCACCGTTAGACCCTCTCACTATCTCACCCTTAGACCCTCTCACTATCTCACCCTTAGACCCTCTCACTATCTCACCCTTAGACCCTCTCACTATCTCACCCTTAGACCCTCTCACTATCTCACCCTTAGACCCACTCACTATCTCACCCTTAGACCCTCTCACTATTTCACCCTTAGACCCTCTCACTATCTCACCCTTAGACCCTCTCACTATATCACCCTTAGACCCTCTCACTATCACCCTCTCACTATCTCACCCTTAGACCCTCTCACTTTCTCACCCTTAGACCCTCTCACTATCTCACCCTTAGACCCTCTCACTATCTCACCCTTAGACCCTCTCACAATCTCACCCTTAGACCCTCTCACTATCTCACCCTTAGACCCTCTCACTATCTCACCCTTAGATCCTCTCACTATCTCACCCTTAGACCCTCTCACTATCTCACCCTTAGACCCTCTCACTATCTCACCCTTAGACCCTCTCACTATCTCACCCTTAGACCCTCTCACTATCTCACCCTTAGACCCTCTCACTATCTCACCCTTAGACCTTTTCACTATCTCACCCTTAGACCCTCTCACTATCTCACCCTTAGACCCTCTCACTATCTCACCCTTAGACCCTCTCAATATCACCCTCTCACTATCTTACCCTTAGACCCTCTCACTATCTCACCCTTTGACCCTCTCACTATCTCACCCTTAGACCCTCTCACTATCTCACCCTTAGACCCTCTCACTATCTCACCCTTAGACCCTCTCACTATCTCACCCTTAGACCCTCTCACTATCTCACCCTTAGACCCTCTCACTATCTTACCCTTAGACCCTCTCACTATCTCACCCCTAGACCCTCTCAATATCTCACCCTTAGACCCTCTCACTATCTCACCCTTAGACCCTCTCACTATCTCAACCCTAAGACCCCCTCACCATCACCCTCTCACTATCTCACCCTTAGACCCTCTCACTATCTCACCCTTAGACCCTCTCACTATCTCACCCTTAGACCCTCTCACTATCTCACCCTTAGACCCTCTCACCATCTCACCCTTAGACCCTCTCACTATCTCACCCTTAGACCCTCTCACTATCTCACCCTTAGACCCTCTTACTATCTCATCCTTAGACCCTCTCACTATCACCCTCTCACTATCTCACCCTTAGACCCTCTCACTATCACCCTCTCACTATTTCACCCTTAGACCCTCTCACTATCTCACCCTTAGACCCTCTCACCATCTCACCCTTAGACCCTCTCCCTATCTCACCCTTAGACCCTCTCACTATCTCACCCTTAGACCCTCTCACTATCACCCTCTCAGTATCTCACCCTTAGACCCTCTCACTATCTTACTCTTAGACCCTCTCACAATCTCACCCTTAGACCCTCTCACTATCTCACCCTAAGACCCTCTCACTATCTCCCCCTTTAACCCTCTCACCATCTCACCCTTAGACCCTCTCACTATCTCACCCTTAGACCCTCTCACTATCTCACCCGTAGACCCTCTCACTATCACCCTCTCACTATCTCACCCTTACACCCTCTCACTATCTCACCCTTAGACCCTCTCACTATCTCACCCTTAGACCCTCTCACTATCTCACCCTAAGACCCTCTCACTCTCTCACCCTTAGACCCTCTCATTATCTCACCCTTAGACCCTCTCACTATCTCACCCTTAGACCCTCTCACTATCACCCTCTCACTATCTCACCCTTAGACCCTCTCACTATCTCACCCTTAGACCCTCTCACTATCACCCTCTCACTATCTCACCCTTAGACCCTCTGACTATCCCACCCTTAGACCCTCTCACTATCTCACCCTTAGACCCTCTCACTATCTCACCCTTAGACTCTCTCACTATCTCACCCTTAGACCCTCTCACTATCTCACCCTTAGACCCTCTCACTATCACCCTCTCACTATCTCACCCTTAGACCCTCTGACTATCTCACCCTTAGACCCTCTCACTATCTCACCCTTAGACCCTCTCACTATCTCACCCTTAGACTCTCTCACTATCTCACCCTTAGACCCTCTCACTATCTCACCCTTAGACCCTCTCATTATCTTACCCTTAGACCCTCTCACTATCTCACCCTTAGACCCTCTCAATATCTCACCCTTAGACCCTCTCACTATCTCACCCTTAGACCCTCTCACTATCTCACCCTAAGACCCTCTCACCATCACCCTCTCACTATCTCACCCTTAGACCCTCTCACTATCTCACCCTTAGACCCTCTCACTATCTCACCCTTAGACCCTCTCACTATCTCACCCTTAGACCCTCTCACCATCTCACCCTTAGACCCTCTCACAATCTCACCCTTAGACCCTCTCACTATCTCACCCTTAGACCCTCTCACTATCTCACCCTTAGACCCTCTCACTATCTCACCCTTAGACCCTCTCACTATCTCACCCTTAGACCCTTTCACTATCTTACCCTTAGACCCTCTCACAATCTCACCCTTAGACCCTCTCACTATCTCACCCTTAGACCCTCTCACTATCTCACCCTTAGACCCTCTCACTATCTCACCCTTAGACCCTCTCACTATCTCACCCTTAGACCCTCTCACTATCTCACCCTTAGACCCTCTCACTATCACCCTCTCACTATCTCACCCTTAGACCCTCTCACTATCTCACCCTTAGACCCTCTCACTATCTCACCCTTAGACCCTCTCAATATCTCACCCTTAGACCCTCTCACTCTCTCACCCTTAGACCCTCTCACTATCTCACCCTAAGACCCTCTCACCATCACCCTCTCACTATCTCACCCTTAGACCCTCTCACTATCTCACCCTTAGACCCTCTCACTATCTCACCCTTAGACCCTCTCACCATCTCACCCTTAGACCCTCTCACTATCTCACCCTTAGACCCTCTCACTATCTCACCCTTAGAACCTCTCACTATCTCACCCTTAGACCCTCTCATTATCTCACCGTTAGACCCTCTCACTATCTCACCCTTAGACCCTCTCACTATCACCCTCTCACTATCTCACCCTTAGACCCTCTTACTATCTCACCCTTAGACCCTCTCACAATCTCACCCTTAGACCCTCTCACTATCTCACCCTAAGACCCTCTCACTATCTCACCCTTTAACCCTCTCACCATCTCACCCTTAGACCCTCTCACTATCTCACCCTTAGACCCTCTCACTATCTCACCCTTAGACCCTCAGACTATCACCCTCTCACTATCTCACCCTTAGACCCTCTCACTATCTCACCCTTAGACCCTCTCACTATCTCACCCTTTGACCCTCTCACTATCTCACCCTTAGACCCTCTCACCATCTCACCCTTAGACCCTCTCACTATCTCACTCTTAGACCCTCTCACTATCTCACACTTAGACCCTCTCACTATCTCACCCTTAGACCTTCTCACAATCTCACCCTTAGAGCCTCTCACTATCTCACCCTTAGACCCTCTCACTATCTCACCCTTAGACCCTCTCACTATCTCACCCTTAGACCCTCTCACTATCTCACCCTTAGACCCTCTCACTATCTCACCCTTAGACCCTCTCACTATCACCCTCTCACTATCTCACCCTTAGACCCTCTCACTATCTCACCCTTAGACCCTCTCACTATCTCACCCTTAGACCCTCTCACTATCTCACCCTTAGACCCTCTCACTATCTCACCCTTAGACCCTCTCACTATCTCACCCTTAGACCCTCTCACTATCTCACCCTTAGACCCTCTCACTATCTCACCCTTAGACCCTCTCACTATCTCACATTTAGACCCTCTCACTATCTCACCCTTAGACCCTCTCACTATCTCACCCTAAGACCCTCTCACTATCACCCTCTCACTATTTCACCCTTAGACCCTCTCACTATCTCACCCTTAGACCCTCTCACTATCTCACCCTTAGACCCTCTCACTATCTCACCCTTAGACCATCTCACTATCTCACCCTTAGACCCTCTCACTATCTCACCCTTAGACCCTCTCACTATCTCACCCTTAGACCCTCTCACTATCTCACTCTTAGACCCTCTCACTATCTCACACTTAGGTCCTCTCACTATCTCACCCTTAGACCTTCTCACAATCTCACCCTTAGAGCCTCTCACTATCTCACCCTTAGACCCTCTCACTATCTCACCCTTAGACCCTCTCACTATCTCACCCTTAGACCCTCTCACTATCTCACCCTTAGACCCTCTCACTATCTCACCCTTAGACCCTCTCACTATCACCCTCTCACTATCTCACCCTTAGACCCTCTCACTATCACCCTCTCACTATCTCACCCTTAGACCCTCTCACTATCTCACCCTTAGACCCTCTCACTATCTCACCCTTTAACCCTCTCACCATCTCACCCTTAGACCCTCTCACTATCTCACCCTTAGACCCTCTCACTATCTCACCCTTAGACCCTCTCACTATCACCCTCTCACTATCTCACCCTTAGACCCTCTCACTATCTCACCCTTAGACCCTCTCACTATCGCACCCTTTGACCCTCTCACTATCTCACCCTTAGACCCTCTCACTATCTCACCCTTAGACCCTCTCACTATCTCACTCTTAGACCCTCTCACTATCTCACACTTAGACCCTCTCACTATCTCACCCTTAGACCTTCTCACAATCTCACCCTTAGAGCCTCTCACTATCTCACCCTTAGACCCTCTCACTATCTCACCCTTAGACCCTCTCCCTATCTCACCCTTAGACCCTCTCACTATTTCACCCTTAGACCCTCTCACTATCTCACCCTTAGACCCTCTCACTATCTCACCCTTAGACCCTCTCACTATCTCACCCTTAGACCCTCTCACTATCACCCTCTCACTATCTCACCCTTAGACCCTCTCACTATCTCACCCTTAGACCCTCTCACTATCTCACCCTTAGACCCTCTCACTATCTCACCCTTAGACCCTCTCACTATCTCACCCTTAGACCCTCTCACTATCTCACCCTTAGACCCTCTCACTATCTCACCCTTAGACCCTCTCACTATCTCCCATTTAGACCCTCTCACTATCTCACCCTTAGACCCTCTCACTATCTCACCCTTAGACCCTCTCACTATCTCACCCTTAGACCCTCTCACTATCTCACCCTTAGACCCTCTCACTATCTCACCCTTAGACCCTCTCACTATCACCCTCTCACTATCTCACCCTTAGACCCTCTCACTATCACCCTCTCACTATCTCACCCTTAGACCCTCTCACTATCTCACCCTTAGACCCTCTCACTATCTCACCCTTTAACCCTCTCACCATCTCACCCTTAGACCCTCTCACTATCTCACCCTTAGACCCTCTCACTATCTCACCCTTAGACCCTCTCACTATCACCCTCTCACTATCTCACCCTTAGACCCTCTCACTATCTCACCCTTAGACCCTCTCACTATCTCACCCTTTGACCCTCTCACTATCTCACCCTTAGACCCTCTCACTATCTCACCCTTAGACCCTCTCACTATCTCACTCTTAGACCCTCTCACTATCTCACACTTAGACCCTCTCACTATCTCACCCTTAGACCTTCTCACAATCTCACCCTTAGAGCCTCTCACTATCTCACCCTTAGACCCTCTCACTATCTCACCCTTAGACCCTCTCCCTATCTCACCCTTAGACCCTCTCACTATTTCACCCTTAGACCCTCTCACTATCTCACCCTTAGACCCTCTCACTATCTCACCCTTAGACCCTCTCACTATCTCACCCTTAGACCCTCTCACTATCACCCTCTCACTATCTCACCCTTAGACCCTCTCACTATCTCACCCTTAGACCCTCTCACTATCTCACCCTTAGACCCTCTCACTATCTCACCCTTAGACCCTCTCACTATCTCACCCTTAGACCCTCTCACTATCTCACCCTTAGACCCTCTCATTATCTCACCGTTAGACCCTCTCACTATCTCACCCTTAGACCCTCTCACTATCACCCTCTCACTATCTCACCCTTAGACCCTCTCACTATCTCACCCTTAGACCCTCTCACAATCTCACCCTTAGACCCTCTCACTATCTCACCCTAAGACCCTCTCACTATCTCACCCTTTAACCCTCTCACCATCTCACCCTTAGACCCTCTCACTATCTCACCCTTAGACCCTCTCACTATCTCACCCTTAGACCCTCAGACTATCACCCTCTCACTATCTCACCCTTAGACCCTCTCACTATCTCACCCTTAGACCCTCTCACTATCTCACCCTTTGACCCTCTCACTATCTCACCCTTAGACCCTCTCACCATCTCACCCTTAGACCCTCTCACTATCTCACTCTTAGACCCTCTCACTATCTCACACTTAGACCCTCTCACTATCTCACCCTTAGACCTTCTCACAATCTCACCCTTAGAGCCTCTCACTATCTCACCCTTAGACCCTCTCACTATCTCACCCTTAGACCCTCTCACTATCTCACCCTTAGACCCTCTCACTATCTCACCCTTAGACCCTCTCACTATCACCCTCTCACTATCTCACCCTTAGACCCTCTCACTATCTCACCCTTAGACCCTCTCACTATCTCACCCTTAGACCCTCTCACTATCTCACCCTTAGACCCTCTCACTATCTCACCCTTAGACCCTCTCACTATCTCACCCTTAGACCCTCTCACTATCTCACCCTTAGACCCTCTCACTATCTCACCCTTGGACCCTCTCACTATCTCACCCTTAGACCCTCTCACTATCTCACATTTAGACCCTCTCACTATCTCACCCTTAGACCCTCTTACTATCTCACCCTTAGACCCTCTCACTATCACCCTCTCACTATTTCACCCTTAGACCCTCTCACTATCTCACCCTTAGACCCTCTCACTATCTCACCCTTAGACCCTCTCACTATCTCACCCTTAGACCATCTCACTATCTCACCCTTAGACCCTCTCACTATCTCACCCTTAGACCCTCTCACTATCTCACCCTTAGACCCTCTCACTATCTCACTCTTAGACCCTCTCACTATCTCACACTTAGGTCCTGTCACTATCTCACCCTTAGACCTTCTCACAATCTCACCCTTAGAGCCTCTCACTATCTCACCCTTAGACCCTCTCACTATCTCACCCTTAGACCCTCTCACTATCTCACCCTTAGACCCTCTCACTATCTCACCCTTAGACCCTCTCACTATCTCACCCTTAGACCCTCTCACTATCACCCTCTCACTATCTCACCCTTAGACCCTCTCACTATCACCCTCTCACTATCTCACCCTTAGACCCTCTCACTATCTCACCCTTTGACCCTCTCACTATCTCACCCTTAGACCCTCTCACTATCTCACCCTTAGACCCTCTCACTATCTCACTCTTAGACCCTCTCACTATCTCACACTTAGACCCTCTCACTATCTCACCCTTAGACCTTCTCACAATCTCACCCTTAGAGCCTCTCACTATCTCACCCTTAGACCCTCTCACTATCTCACCCTTAGAACCTCTCCCTATCTCACCCTTAGACCCTCTCACTATCTCACTCTTAGACCCTCTCACTATCTCACACTTAGACCCTCTCACTATCTCACCCTTAGACCTTCTCACAATCTCACCCTTAGAGCCTCTCACTATCTCACCCTTAGACCCTCTCACTATCTCACCCTTAGAACCTCTCCCTATCTCACCCTTAGACCCTCTCACTATTTCACCCTTAGACCCTCTCACTATCTCACCCTTAGACCCTCTCACTATCTCACCCTTAGACCCTCTCACTATCTCACCCTTAGACCCTCTCACTATCACCCTCTCACTATCTCACCCTTAGACCCTCTCACTATCTCACCCTTAGACCCTCTCACTATCTCACCCTTAGACCCTCTCACTATCTCACCCTTAGACCCTCTCACTATCTCACCCTTAGACCCTCTCACTATCTCACCCTTAGACCCTCTCACTATCTCACCCTTAGACCCTCTCACTATCTCCCATTTAGACCCTCTCACTATCTCACCCTTAGACCCTCTCACTATCTCACCCTTAGACCCTCTCACTATCTCACCCTTAGACCCTCTCACTATCACCCTCTCACTATTTCACCCTTAGACCCTCTCACTATCTCACCCTTAGACCCTCTCACTATCTCACCCTTAGACCCTCTCACTATCTCACCCTTAGACCATCTCACTATCTCACCCTTAGACCCTCTCATTATCTCACCCTTAGACCCTCTCACTATCTCAACCTTAGGCCCTCTCACTATCTCACCCTTAGATCCTCTCACTATCTCACCCTTAGACCCTTTCACTATCTCACCCTTAGACCCTCTCACTATCTCACCCTTAGACCCTCTCACTATCTCACCCTTAGACCCTCTCACAATCTCACCCTTAGACCCTCTCACTATCTCACCCTTAGACCTTCTCACTATCTCACCCTTAGACCCTCTCACTATCTCACCCTTAGACCCTCTCACTATCTCACCCTTAGACCCTCTCACTATCTCACCCTTAGACCCTCTCACTATCTAACTTTAGACCCTCTCACTATCTCACCCTTAGACCCTCTCACTATCTCACCCTTAGACCCTCTCACTATCTCACCCTTAGACCCTCTCACTATCTCACCCTTAGACCCTCTCACTATCTCACCCTTAGACCCTCTCACTATCTCACCCTTAGACCCTCATACTATCTCACCCTTAGACCCTCTCACCATCTTACCCTTAGACCCTCTAACTATCTCACCCTTAGACCCTCTCACTATCTCACACTTAGACCCTATCACGATCTCACCCTTAGACCCTCTCACTTGCTCACCCTTAGACCCTCTCACTATCTCACCCTTAGACCCTCCCACTATCTCACCCTTAGACCCTCTCACAATCTCACCCTTAGAGCCTCTCACTATCTCACCCTTAGACCCTCTCACTATCTCACCCTTAGACCCTCTCACTATCTCACCCTTAGACCCTCTCACTATCTCACCCTTATACCCTCTCACTATCTCACCCTTAGACCCTCTCACTATCTCACCCTTAGATCCTCTCACTATCTCACCCTTAGACCCTCTCACTATCTCACCCTTAGACCCTCTCACTTTCACCCTCTCACTATCTCACCATTAGACCCTCTCAATATCTCACCCTTAGACCCTCTCACCATCTCACCCTTAAACCCTCTCACTATCACCCTCTCACTATCTCACCCTTAGACCCTCTCACTATCTCACCCTTAGACCCTCTCACTATCTCACCCTTAGACTCTCTCACTATCACCCTCTCACTATCTCACCCTTAGACCCTCTCACTATCACCCTCTCACTATCTCACCCTTAGACCCTCTCACTATCTCACCCTTAGACCCTCTCACTATCTCACCCTTAGACCCTCTCACTATCTCACCCTTAGACCCTCTCACTATCACCCTCGCACTATCTCACCCTTAGACCCTCTCACTATCTCACCCTTAGACCCTATTACTATCTCACCCTTAGACCCTCTCACTATCTCACCCTAAGACCCTCTCACTATCAATCTCTCACTATCTCACCCTTAGACCCTCTCACTATCACCCTCTCACTATCTCACTCTTAGACCCTCTCACTATCTCACCCTTAGACCCTCTCACTATCTCACCCTTAGACCCTCTCACTATCTCACCCTTAGACCCTCTCACCATCTCACCCTTAGACCCTCTCACTATCTCACCCTTAGACCCTCTCACTATCTCACCCTTAGACCCTCTCACTATCTCACCCTTAGACCCTCTAACTATTTCACCCTTAGACCCTCTCACAATCTCACCCTTAGACCCTCTCACTATCTCACCCTTAGACCCTCTCACTATCTCACCCTTAGAGCCTCTCACTATCTCACCTTTAGACCCTCTCACTATCTCACCCTTAGACCCTCTCACTATCTCACCCTTAGACCCTCTCACTATTCCACCCTCAGACCCTCTCACTATCTCACCCTTAGACCCTCTCACTATCTCACCCTTAGACCCTCACACTATCTCACCCTTAGACCCTCTCACTATCACCCTCTCACTATCTCACCCTTAGACCGTCTCACTATCTCACCCTTAGACCCTCTCACTATCTCACCCTTAGACCTTCTCACTATCTCACCCTTAGACCCTCTCACTATCTCACCGTTAGACCCTCTCACTATCACCCTCTTCCTATCTCACCCTTAGACCCCTCACTATCCCACCCTTATACCCTCTCACTATCTCACCCTTAGACCCTCTCACTATCTCACCCTTAGACCCTCTCACTATCTCACCCTTAGACCCTCTCACTATCTCACCCTTAGACCCTCTCACTATCTCACCCTTAGACCTTCTCACTATCTCACCCTTAAACCCTCTCGCTATCTCACCCTTAGACCCTCTCACTATCTCACCCTTAGACCCTCTCACCATCTCACCCTTAGACCCTCACACTATCTCACCCTTAGACCCTCTCACTATCTCACCCTTAGACCCTCTCACTATCTCACCCTTAGACCCTCTCACTATCTCACCCTTAGACCCTCTTACTATCTCACCCTTAGACCCTCTCACTATCTCACCCTTAGACCCTCTCACTATCTCACCCTTAGACTCTCTCACTATCTCACCCTTAGACCCTCTCACTATCACCCTCTAACTATCTCACCCTTAGACCCTCTCACTATCTCACCCTTAGACCCTCTCACTATCTCACCCTTAGACCCTCTCACCATCACCCTCTCACTATCTCACCCTTAGACCCTCTCACTATCTCACCCTTAGACCCTCTCACTATCTCACCCTTAGACCCTCTCACTATCTTACCCTTAGACCCTCTCACTAGCTCACCCTTAGACACTCTCACTATCTCACCCTTAGACCCTATCACTATCTCACCCTTAGACCCTCTCACTATCTCACCCTTAGACCCTCTCACTATCTCACCCTTAGACCCTCTCACTATCTCACCCTTAGACCCTCTCACTATCTCACCCTTAGACCCTCTCACTATCTCACCCTTAGACCCTCTCACTATCACCCTCTCACTATCTCACCCTTAGACCCTCTCACTATCACCCTCTCACTATCTCACCCTTAGACCCTCTCACTATCTCACCCTTAGACCCTCTCACTATCTCACCCTTTAACCCTCTCACCATCTCACCCTTAGACCCTCTCACTATCTCACCCTTAGACCCTCTCACTATCTCACCCTTAGACCCTCTCACTATCACCCTCTCACTATCTCACCCTTAGACCCTCTCACTATCTCACCCTTAGACCCTCTCACTATCTCACCCTTTGACCCTCTCACTATCTCACCCTTAGACCCTCTCACTATCTCACCCTTAGACCCTCTCACTATCTCACTCTTAGACCCTCTCACTATCTCACACTTAGACCCTCTCACTATCTCACCCTTAGACCTTCTCACAATCTCACCCTTAGAGCCTCTCACTATCTCACCCTTAGACCCTCTCACTATCTCACCCTTAGACCCTCTCCCTATCTCACCCTTAGACCCTCTCACTATTTCACCCTTAGACCCTCTCACTATCTCACCCTTAGACCCTCTCACTATCTCACCCTTAGACCCTCTCACTATCTCACCCTTAGACCCTCTCACTATCACCCTCTCACTATCTCACCCTTAGACCCTCTCACTATCTCACCCTTAGACCCTCTCACTATCTCACCCTTAGACCCTCTCACTATCTCACCCTTAGACCCTCTCACTATCTCACCCTTAGACCCTCTCACTATCTCACCCTTAGACCCTCTCACTATCTCACCCTTAGACCCTCTCACTATCTCCCATTTAGACCCTCTCACTATCTCACCCTTAGACCCTCTCACTATCTCACCCTTAGACCCTCTCACTATCTCACCCTTAGACCCTCTCACTATCTCACCCTTAGACCCTCTCACTATCTCACCCTTGGACCCTCTCACTATCACCCTCTCACTATCTCACCCTTAGACCCTCTCACTATCACCCTCTCACTATCTCACCCTTAGACCCTCTCACTATCTCACCCTTAGACCCTCTCACTATCTCACCCTTTAACCCTCTCACCATCTCACCCTTAGACCCTCTCACTATCTCACCCTTAGACCCTCTCACTATCTCACCCTTAGACCCTCTCACTATCTCACCCTTAGACCCTCTCACTATCTCACCCTTAGACCCTCTCACTATCTCACCCTTAGACCCTCTCACTATCTCACCCTTTGACCCTCTCACTATCTCACCCTTAGACCCTCTCACTATCTCACCCTTAGACCCTCTCACTATCTCACTCTTAGACCCTCTCACTATCTCACACTTAGACCCTCTCACTATCTCACCCTTAGACCTTCTCACAATCTCACCCTTAGAGCCTCTCACTATCTCACCCTTAGACCCTCTCACTATCTCACCCTTAGACCCTCTCCCTATCTCACCCTTAGACCCTCTCACTATTTCACCCTTAGACCCTCTCACTATCTCACCCTTAGACCCTCTCACTATCTCACCCTTAGACCCTCTCACTATCTCACCCTTAGACCCTCTCACTATCACCCTCTCACTATCTCACCCTTAGACCCTCTCACTATCTCACCCTTAGACCCTCTCACTATCTCACCCTTAGACCCTCTCACTATCTCACCCTTAGACCCTCTCACTATCTCACCCTTAGACCCTCTCACTGTCTCACCCTTAGACCCTCTCATTATCTCACCGTTAGACCCTCTCACTATCTCACCCTTAGACCCTCTCACTATCACCCTCTCACTATCTCACCCTTAGACCCTCTCACTATCTCACCCTTAGACCCTCTCACAATCTCACCCTTAGACCCTCTCACTATCTCACCCTAAGACCCTCTCACTATCTCTCCCTTTAACCCTCTCACCATCTCACCCTTAGACCCTCTCACTATCTCACCCTAAGACCCTCTCACTATCTCACCCTTAGACCCTCAGACTATCACCCTCTCACTATCTCACCCTTAGACCCTCTCACTATCTCACCCTTAGACCCTCTCACTATCTCACCCTTTGACCCTCTCACTATCTCACCCTTAGACCCTCTCACCATCTCACCCTTAGACCCTCTCACTATCTCACTCTTAGACCCTCTCACTATCTCACACTTAGACCCTCTCACTATCTCACCCTTAGACCTTCTCACAATCTCACCCTTAGAGCCTCTCAATATCTCACCCTTAGACCCTCTCACTATCTCACCCTTAGACCCTCTCACTATCTCACCCTTAGACCCTCTCACTATCTCACCCTTAGACCCTCTCACTATCTCACCCTTAGACCCTCTCACTATCACCCTCTCACTATCTCACCCTTAGACCCTCTCACTATCTCATCCTTAGACCCTCTCACTATCTCACCCTTAGACCCTCTCACTATCTCACCCTTAGACCCTCTCACTATCTCACCCTCAGACCCTCTCACTATCTCACCCTTAGACCCTCTCACTATCTCACATTTAGACCCTCTCACTATCTCACCCTTAGACCCTCTCACTATCTCACCCTTAGACCCTCTCACTATCACCCTCTCACTATTTCACCCTTAGACCCTCTCACTATCTCACCCTTAGACCCTCTCACTATCTCACCCTTAGACCCTCTCACTATCTCACCCTTAGACCATCTCACTATCTCACCCTTAGACCCTCTCACTATCTCACCCTTAGACCCTCTCACTATCTCACCCTTAGACCCTCTCACTATCTCACTCTTAGACCCTCTCACTATCTCACACTTAGGTCCTCTCACTATCTCACCCTTAGACCTTCTCACAATCTCACCCTTAGAGCCTCTCACTATCTCACCCTTAGACCCTCTCACTATCTCACCCTTAGACCCTCTCACTATCTCACCCTTAGACCCTCTCACTATCTCACCCTTAGACCCTCTCACTATCTCACCCTTAGACCCTCTCACTATCACCCTCTCACTATCTCACCCTTAGACCCTCTCACTATCACCCTCTCACTATCTCACCCTTAGACCCTCTCACTATCTCACCCTTAGACCCTCTCACTATCTCACCCTTTAACCCTCTCACCATCTCACCCTTAGACCCTCTCACTATCTCACCCTTAGACCCTCTCACTATCTCACCCTTAGACCCTCTCACTATCACCCTCTCACTATCTCACCCTTAGACCCTCTCACTATCTCACCCTTAGACCCTCTCACTATCTCACCCTTTGACCCTCTCACTATCTCACCCTTAGACCCTCTCACTATCTCACCCTTAGACCCTCTCACTATCTCACTCTTAGACCCTCTCACTATCTCACACTTAGACCCTCTCACTATCTCACCCTTAGACCTTCTCACAATCTCACCCTTAGAGCCTCTCACTATCTCACCCTTAGACCCTCTCACTATCTCACCCTTAGACCCTCTCCCTATCTCACCCTTAGACTCTCTCACTATTTCACCCTTAGACCCTCTCACTATCTCACCCTTAGACCCTCTCACTATCTCACCCTTAGACCCTCTCACTATCTCACCCTTAGACCCTCTCACTATCACCCTCTCACTATCTCACCCTTAGACCCTCTCACTATCTCACCCTTAGACCCTCTCACTATCTCACCCTTAGACCCTCTCACTATCTCACCCTTAGACCCTCTCACTATCTCACCCTTAGACCCTCTCACTATCTCACCCTTAGACCCTCTCACTATCTCACCCTTAGACCCTCTCACTATCTCCCATTTAGACCCTCTCACTATCTCACCCTTAGACCCTCTCACTATCTCACCCTTAGACCCTCTCACTATCTCACCCTTAGACCCTCTCACTATCACCCTCTCACTATTTCACCCTTAGACCCTCTCACTATCTCACCCTTAGACCCTCTCACTATCTCACCCTTAGACCCTCTCACTATCTCACCCTTAGACCATCTCACTATCTCACCCTTAGACCCTCTCACTATCTCACCCTTAGACCCTCTCACTATCTCAACCTTAGGCCCTCTCACTATCTCACCCTTAGATCCTCTCACTATTTCACCCTTAGACCCTTTCACTATCTCACCCTTAGACCCTCTCACTATCTCACCCTTAGACCCTCTCACTATCTCACCCTTAGACCCTCTCACAATCTCACCCTTAGACCCTCTCACTATCTCACCCTTAGACCTTCTCACTATCTCACCCTTAGACCCTCTCACTGTCTCACCCTTAGACCCTCTCACTATCTCACCCTTAGACCCTCTCACTATCTCACCCTTAGACCCTCTCACTATCTAACTTTAGACCCTCTCACTATCTCACCCTTAGACCCTCTCACTATCTCACCCTTAGACCCTCTCACTATCTCACCCTTAGACCCTCTCACTATCTCACCCTTAGACCCTCTCACTATCTCACCCTTAGACCCTCTCACTATCTCACCCTTAGACCCTCATACTATCTCACCCTTAGACCCTCTCACCATCTTACCCTTAGACCCTCTAACTATCTCACCCTTAGACCCTCTCACTATCTCACACTTAGACCCTATCACGATCTCACCCTTAGACCCTCTCACTTGCTCACCCTTAGACCCTCTCACTATCTCACCCTTAGACCCTCCCACTATCTCACCCTTAGACCCTCTCACAATCTCACCCTTAGAGCCTCTCACTATCTCACCCTTAGACCCTCTCACTATCTCACCCTTAGACCCTCTCACTATCTCACCCTTAGACCCTCTCACTATCTCACCCTTATACCCTCTCACTATCTCACCCTTAGACCCTCTCACTATCTCACCCTTAGATCCTCTCACTATCTCACCCTTAGACCCTCTCACTATCTCACCCTTAGACCCTCTCACTTTCACCCTCTCACTATCTCACCATTAGACCCTCTCAATATCTCACCCTTAGACCCTCTCACCATCTCACCCTTAAACCCTCTCACTATCACCCTCTCACTATCTCACCCTTAGACCCTCTCACTATCTCACCCTTAGACCCTCTCACTATCTCACCCTTAGACTCTCTCACTATCACCCTCTCACTATCTCACCCTTAGACCCTCTCACTATCACCCTCTCACTATCTCACCCTTAGACCCTCTCACTATCTCACCCTTAGACCCTCTCACTATCTCACCCTTAGACCCTCTCACTATCTCACCCTTAGACCCTCTCACTATCACCCTCGCACTATCTCACCCTTAGACCCTCTCACTATCTCACCCTTAGACCCTATTACTATCTCACCCTTAGACCCTCTCACTATCTCACCCTAAGACCCTCTCACTATCAATCTCTCACTATCTCACCCTTAGACCCTCTCACTATCACCCTCTCACTATCTCACTCTTAGACCCTCTCACTATCTCACCCTTAGACCCTCTCACTATCTCACCCTTAGACCCTCTCACTATCTCACCCTTAGACCCTCTCACCATCTCACCCTTAGACCCTCTCACTATCTCACCCTTAGACCCTCTCACTATCTCACCCTTAGACCCTCTCACTATCTCACCCTTAGACCCTCTAACTATTTCACCCTTAGACCCTCTCACAATCTCACCCTTAGACCCTCTCACTATCTCACCCTTAGACCCTCTCACTATCTCACCCTTAGAGCCTCTCACTATCTCACCTTTAGACCCTCTCACTATCTCACCCTTAGACCCTCTCACTATCTCACCCTTAGACCCTCTCACTATCTCACCCTCAGACCCTCTCACTATCTCACCCTTAGACCCTCTCACTATCTCACCCTTAGACCCTCACACTATCTCACCCTTAGACCCCTCTCACTATCACCCTCTCACTATCTCACCCTTAGACCGTCTCACTATCTCACCCTTAGACCCTCTCACTATCTCACCCTTAGACCTTCTCACTATCTCACCCTTAGACCCTCTCACTATCTCACCGTTAGACCCTCTCACTATCACCCTCTTCCTATCTCACCCTTAGACCCCTCACTATCCCACCCTTATACCCTCTCACTATCTCACCCTTAGACCCTCTCACTATCTCACCCTTAGACCCTCTCACTATCTCACCCTTAGACCCTCTCACTATCTCACCCTTAGACCCTCTCACTATCTCACCCTTAGACCTTCTCACTATCTCACCCTTAAACCCTCTCGCTATCTCACCCTTAGACCCTCTCACTATCTCACCCTTAGACCCTCTCACCATCTCACCCTTAGACCCTCACACTATCTCACCCTTAGACCCTCTCACTATCTCACCCTTAGACCCTCTCACTATCTCACCCTTAGACCCTCTCACTATCTCACCCTTAGACCCTCTTACTATCTCACCCTTAGACCCTCTCACTATCTCACCCTTAGACCCTCTCACTATCTCACCCTTAGACTCTCTCACTATCTCACCCTTAGACCCTCTCACTATCACCCTCTAACTATCTCACCCTTAGACCCTCTCACTATCTCACCCTTAGACCCTCTCACTATCTCACCCTTAGACCCTCTCACCATCACCCTCTCACTATCTCACCCTTAGACCCTCTCACTATCTCACCCTTAGACCCTCTCACTATCTCACCCTTAGACCCTCTCACTATCTTACCCTTAGACCCTCTCACTAGCTCACCCTTAGACACTCTCACTATCTCACCCTTAGACCCTATCACTATCTCACCCTTAGACCCTCTCACTATCTCACCCTTAGACCCTCTCACTATCTCACCCTTAGACCCTCTCACCATCTCACCCTTAGACCCTCTCATTATCTGACCCTTAGGCCCTCTCACTATCTCACCCTTAGACCCTCTCACTATCTCACCCTTAGACCCTCTCACTATCTCACCATTAGACCCTGTCACTATCTCACCCTTAGACCCTCTCACTATCTCACACTTAGACCCTCTCACTATCTCACCCTTAGACCCTCTCACTATCTCACCCTAAGACTCTCTCACTATCTCACCCTTAGACCCCTCACTATCACCCTCTCACTATCTCACCCTTAGACCCTCTCACTATCTCACCCTTAAACCCTCTCACTATCTCACCCTTAGACCCTCTCACTATCTCACCCTTAGACCCTCTCACCATCTCACCCTTAGACCGTCTCACTATCTCACCCTTAGACCCTCTCACTATCTCACCCTTAGACCCTCTCACTATCTCACCCTTAGACCCTCTCACTATCTCACCCTTAGACCCTCTCACTATCTCACCCTTAGACCCTCTCACTATCTCACCCTTAGACCCTCTCACCATCTCACCCTTAGACCCTCTCACTATCTGACCCTTAGACCCTCTCACTATCTCACCCTTAGACCCTCTCACTATCTCACCCTTAGACCCTCTCACTATCTCACCATTAGACCCTCTCACTATCTCACCCTTAGACCCTCTCACTATCTCACCCTTAGACCCTCTCACTATCTCACCCTTAGACCCTCTCACTATCTCACCCTAAGACACTCTCACTATCTCACCCTTAGACCCTCTCACTATCACCCTCTCACTATCTCACCCTTAGACCCTCTCACTATCTCACCCTTAAACCCTCTCACTATCTCACCCTTAGACCCTCTCACTATCTCACCCTTAGACCCTCTCACCATCTCACCCTTAGACCGTCTCACTATCTCACCCTTAGACCCTCTGACTATCTCACCCTTAGACCCTCTCACTATCTCACCCTTAGACCCTCTCACTATCTCACCCTTAGACCCTCTCACTATCTCACCCTTAGACCCTCTCACTATCACCCTCTCACTATCTCACCCTTAGACCCTCTCACTATCTCACTATCTCACCCTTAGACCCTCTCACTATCTCACCCTTAGACCCTCTCACTATCTCACCCTTAGAACCTCTCACTATCTCACCCTTAGACCCTCTCACTATCTCACCCTTAGACCCTCTCACTATCTCACCCTTAGACCCTCTCACTATCTCACCCTAAGACCCTCTCACTATCTCACCCTTAGACCCTCTCACTATCTCACCCTTAGACCCTCTCACTATCTCACCCTTAGACCCTCTCACTATCTCACCCTTAGACCCTCTCACAATCTCACCCTTAGACCCTCTCACTATCTCACCCTTAGACCTTCTCACTATCTCACCCTTAGACCCTCTCACTATCTCACCCTTAGACCCTCTCACTATCTCACCCTTAGACCCTCTCACTATCTCACCCTCAGACCCTCTCACTATCACCCTCTCACTATCTCACCCTTAGACCCTCTCACTATCTCACCCTTAGACCCTCTCACTATCTCACCCTTAGACCCTCTCATTATCTCACCCTTAGACCCTCTCACTATCTCACCCTTAGACCCTCTCACTATCTCACCCTTAGACCCTCTCACTATCTCACCCTTAGACCCTCTCACTATCTCACCCTTAGACCCTCACACTATCTCACCCTTAGACTCTCTCACTATCTCACCCTTAGACCCTCTCACTATCTCACCCTTAGACCCTCTCACTATCTCACACTTAGACCCTATCACTATCTCACCCTTAGACTCTCTCACTATCTCACCCTTAGACCCTCTCACTATCTCACTCTTAGACCCTCCCACTATCTCACCCTTAGACCCTCTCACAATCTCACCCTTAGAGCCTCGCACTATCTCACCCTTAGACCGTCTCAATATCTCACCCTTGGACCCTCTCACTATCTCACCCTTAGACCCTCTCACTATCTCACCCTTAGACCCTCTCACTATCTCACCCTTAGACCCTCTCACTATCTCACCCTTAGACCCTCTCACTATCTCACCCTTAGACCCTCTCACTATCTCACCCTTAGACCCTCTCACCATCTCACCCTTAGACCCTCTCACTATCTCACCCTTAGACCCTCTCACTATCTCACCCTTAGACCCTCTTACTATCTCACCCTTAGACCCTCTCACTATCTCACCCTTAGACCCTCTCACTATCTCACCCTTAGACTCTCTCACTATCTCACCCTTAGACCCTCTCACTATCACCCTCTAACTATCTCACCCTTAGACCCTCTCACTATCTCACCCTTAGACCCTCTCACTATCTCACCCTTAGACCCTCTCACCATCACCCTCTCACTATCTCACCCTTAGACCCTCTCACTATCTCACCCTTAGACCCTCTCACTATCTCACCCTTAGACCCTCTCACTATCTTACCCTTAGACCCTCTCACTAGCTCACCCTTAGACACTCTCACTATCTCACCCTTAGACCCTATCACTATCTCACCCTTAGACCCTCTCACTATCTCACCCTTAGACCCTCTCACTATCTCACCCTTAGACCCTCTCACCATCTCACCCTTAGACCCTCTCATTATCTGACCCTTAGACCCTCTCACTATCTCACCCTTAGACCCTCTCACTATCTCACCCTTAGACCCTCTCACTATCTCACCATTAGACCCTGTCACTATC
Organism: Nemotelus pantherinus; assembly: GCA_963978885.1. Lineage (NCBI taxonomy): Eukaryota > Metazoa > Arthropoda > Insecta > Diptera > Stratiomyidae > Nemotelus > Nemotelus pantherinus. Next base: position 152,986 of record CAXBUK010000018.1, read on the forward strand.
TCACCCTTAGACCCTCTCACTATCTCACACTTAGACCCTCTCACTATCTCACCCTTAGACCCTCTCACTATCTCACCCTAAGACTCTCTCACTATCTCACCCTTAGACCCCTCACTATCACCCTCTCACTATCTCACCCTTAGACCCTCTCACTATCTCACCCTTAAACCCTCTCACTATCTCACCCTTAGACCCTCTCACTATCTCACCCTTAGACCCTCTCACTATCTCACCCTTAGACCCTCTCACTATCTCACCCTTAGACCCTCTCACTATCTCACCCTTAGACCCTCTCACCATCTCACCCTTAGACCCTCTCACTATCTGACCCTTAGACCCTCTCACTATCTCACCCTTAGACCCTCTCACTATCTCACCCTTAGACCCTCTCACTATCTAACTTTAGACCCTCTCACTATCTCACCCTTAGACCCTCTCACTATCTCACCCTTAGACCCTCTCACTATCTCACCCTTAGACCCTCTCACTATCTCACCCTTAGACCCTCTCACTATCTCACCCTTAGACCCTCTCACTATCTCACCCTTAGACCCTCATACTATCTCACCCTTAGACCCTCTCACCATCTTACCCTTAGACCCTCTAACTATCTCACCCTTAGACCCTCTCACTATCTCACACTTAGACCCTATCACGATCTCACCCTTAGATCCTCTCACTATCTCACCCTTAGACCCTCTCACTATCTCACCCTTAGACCCTCTCACTTTCACCCTCTCACTATCTCACCATTAGACCCTCTCAATATCTCACCCTTAGACCCTCTCACCATCTCACCCTTAAACCCTCTCACTATCACCCTCTCACTATCTCACCCTTAGACCCTCTCACTTTCACCCTCTCACTATCTCACCATTAGACCCTCTCAATATCTCACCCTTAGGCCCTCTCACCATCTCACCCTTAAACCCTCTCACTATCACCCTCTCACTATCTCACCCTTAGACCCTCTCACTATCTCACCCTTAGACCCTCTCACTATCTCACCCTTAGACTCTCTCACTATCACCCTCTCACTATCTCACCCTTAGACCCTCTCACTATCACCCTCTCACTATCTCACCCTTAGACCCTCTCACTATCTCACCCTTAGACCCTCTCACTATCTCACCCTTAGACCCTCTCACTATCTCACCCTTAGACCCTCTCACTATCACCCTCGCACTATCTCACCCTTAGACCCTCTCACTATCTCACCCTTAGACCCTATTACTATCTCACCCTTAGACCCTCTCACTATCTCACCCTAAGACCCTCTCACTATCAATCTCTCACTATCTCACCCTTAGACCCTCTCACTATCACCCTCTCACTATCTCACTCTTAGACCCTCTCACTATCTCACCCTTAGACCCTCTCACTATCTCACCCTTAGACCCTCTCACTATCTCACCCTTAGACCCTCTCACCATCTCACCCTTAGACCCTCTCACTATCTCACCCTTAGACCCTCTCACTATCTCACCCTTAGACCCTCTCACTATCTCACCCTTAGACCCTCTAACTATTTCACCCTTAGACCCTCTCACAATCTCACCCTTAGACCCTCTCACTATCTCACCCTTAGACCCTCTCACTATCTCACCCTTAGAGCCTCTCACTATCTCACCTTTAGACCCTCTCACTATCTCACCCTTAGACCCTCTCACTATCTCACCCTTAGACCCTCTCACTATCTCACCCTCAGACCCTCTCACTATCTCACCCTTAGACCCTCTCACTATCTCACCCTTAGACCCTCACACTATCTCACCCTTAGACCCTCTCACTATCACCCTCTCACTATCTCACCCTTAGACCGTCTCACTATCTCACCCTTAGACCCTCTCACTATCTCACCCTTAGACCTTCTCACTATCTCACCCTTAGACCCTCTCACTATCTCACCGTTAGACCCTCTCACTATCACCCTCTTCCTATCTCACCCTTAGACCCCTCACTATCCCACCCTTATACCCTCTCACTATCTCACCCTTAGACCCTCTCACTATCTCACCCTTAGACCCTCTCACTATCTCACCCTTAGACCCTCTCACTATCTCACCCTTAGACCCTCTCACTATCTCACCCTTAGACCCTCTCACTATCTCACCCTTAGACCCTCTTACTATCTCACCCTTAGACCCTCTCACTATCTCACCCTTAGACCCTCTCACTATCTCACCCTTAGACTCTCTCACTATCTCACCCTTAGACCCTCTCACTATCACCCTCTCACTATCTCACCCTTAGACCGTCTCACTATCTCACCCTTAGACCCTCTCACTATCTCACCCTTAGACCTTCTCACTATCTCACCCTTAAACCCTCTCGCTATCTCACCCTTAGACCCTCTCACTATCTCACCCTTAGACCCTCTCACCATCTCACCCTTAGACCCTCACACTATCTCACCCTTAGACCCTCTCACTATCTCACCCTTAGACCCTCTCACTATCTCACCCTTAGACCCTCTCACTATCTCACCCTTAGACCCTCTTACTATCTCACCCTTAGACCCTCTCACTATCTCACCCTTAGACCCTCTCACTATCTCACCCTTAGACCCTCTCACTATCTCACCCTTAGACCCTCACACTATCTCACCCTTAGACCCTCTCACTATCACCCTCTCACTATCTCACCCTTAGACCGTCTCACTATCTCACCCTTAGACCCTCTCACTATCTCACCCTTAGACCTTCTCACTATCTCACCCTTAAACCCTCTCGCTATCTCACCCTTAGACCCTCTCACTATCTCACCCTTAGACCCTCTCACCATCTCACCCTTAGACCCTCACACTATCTCACCCTTAGACCCTCTCACTATCTCACCCTTAGACCCTCTCACTATCTCACCCTTAGACCCTCTCACTATCTCACCCTTAGACCCTCTTACTATCTCACCCTTAGACCCTCTCACTATCTCACCCTTAGACCCTCTCACTATCTCACCCTTAGACTCTCTCACTATCTCACCCTTAGACCCTCTCACTATCATCCTCTAACTATCTCACCCTTAGACCCTCTCACTATCTCACCCTTAGACCCTCTCACTATCTCACCCTTAGACCCTCTCACCATCACCCTCTCACTATCTCACCCTTAGACCCTCTCACTATCTCACCCTTAGACCCTCTCACTATCTCACCCTTAGACCCTCTCACTATCTTACCCTTAGACCCTCTCACTAGCTCACCCTTAGACACTCTCACTATCTCACCCTTAGACCCTATCACTATCTCACCCTTAGACCCTCTCACTATCTCACCCTTAGACCCTCTCACTATCTCACCCTTAGACCCTCTCACCATCTCACCCTTAGACCCTCTCATTATCTGACCCTTAGACCCTCTCACTATCTCACCCTTAGACCCTCTCACTATCTCACCCTTAGACCCTCTCACTATCTCACCATTAGACCCTGTCACTATCTCACCCTTAGACCCTCTCACTATCTCACACTTAGACCCTCTCACTATCTCACCCTTAGACCCTCTCACTATCTCACCCTAAGACTCTCTCACTATCTCACCCTTAACCCCTCACTATCACCCTCTCACTATCTCACCCTTAGACCCTCTCACTATCTCACCCTTAAACCCTCTCACTATCTCACCCTTAGACCCTCTCACTATCTCACCCTTAGACCCTCTCACCATCTCACCCTTAGACCGTCTCACTATCTCACCCTTAGACCCTCTCACTATCTCACCCTTAGACCCTCTCACTATCTCACCCTTAGACCCTCTCACTATCTCACCCTTAGACCCTCTCACTATCTCACCCTTAGACCCTCTCACTATCTCACCCTTAGACCCTCTCACCATCTCACCCTTAGACCCTCTCACTATCTGACCCTTAGACCCTCTCACTATCTCACCCTTAGACCCTCTCACTATCTCACCCTTAGACCCTCTCACTATCTCACCATTAGACCCTCTCACTATCTCACCCTTAGACCCTCTCACTATCTCACCCTTAGACCCTCTCACTATCTCACCCTTAGACCCTCTCACTATCTCACCCTAAGACACTCTCACTATCTCACCCTTAGACCCTCTCACTATCACCCTCTCACTATCTCACCCTTAGACCCTCTCACTATCTCACCCTTAAACCCTCTCACTATCTCACCCTTAGACCCTCTCACTATCTCACCCTTAGACCCTCTCACCATCTCACCCTTAGACCGTCTCACTATCTCACCCTTAGACCCTCTGACTATCTCACCCTTAGACCCTCTCACTATCTCACCCTTAGACCCTCTCACTATCTCACCCTTAGACCCTCTCACTATCTCACCCTTAGACCCTCTCACTATCACCCTCTCACTATCTCACCCTTAGACCCTCTCACTATCTCACTATCTCACCCTTAGACCCTCTCACTATCTCACCCTTAGACCCTCTCACTATCTCACCCTTAGAACCTCTCACTATCTCACCCTTAGACCCTCTCACTATCTCACCCTTAGACCCTCTCACTATCTCACCCTTAGACCCTCTCACTATCTCACCCTAAGACCCTCTCACTATCTCACCCTTAGACCCTCTCACTATCTCACCCTTAGACCCTCTCACTATCTCACCCTTAGACCCTCTCACTATCTCACCCTTAGACCCTCTCACAATCTCACCCTTAGACCCTCTCACTATCTCACCCTTAGACCTTCTCACTATCTCACCCTTAGACCCTCTCACTATCTCACCCTTAGACCCTCTCACTATCTCACCCTTAGACCCTCTCACTATCTCACCCTCAGACCCTCTCACTATCACCCTCTCACTATCTCACCCTTAGACCCTCTCACTATCTCACCCTTAGACCCTCTCACTATCTCACCCTTAGACCCTCTCATTATCTCACCCTTAGACCCTCTCACTATCTCACCCTTAGACCCTCTCACTATCTCACCCTTAGACCCTCTCACTATCTCACCCTTAGACCCTCTCACTATCTCACCCTTAGACCCTCACACTATCTCACCCTTAGACTCTCTCACTATCTCACCCTTAGACCCTCTCACTATCTCACCCTTAGACCCTCTCACTATCTCACACTTAGACCCTATCACTATCTCACCCTTAGACTCTCTCACTATCTCACCCTTAGACCCTCTCACTATCTCACTCTTAGACCCTCCCACTATCTCACCCTTAGACCCTCTCACAATCTCACCCTTAGAGCCTCGCACTATCTCACCCTTAGACCGTCTCAATATCTCACCCTTGGACCCTCTCACTATCTCACCCTTAGACCCTCTCACTATCTCACCCTTAGACCCTCTCACTATCTCACCCTTAGACCCTCTCACTATCTCACCCTTAGACCCTCTCACTATCTCACCCTTAGACCCTCTCACTATCTCACCCTTAGACCCTCTCACTATCACCCTCTCACTATCTCACCCTTAGGCCCTCTCACTATCTCACCCTTAGACCCTCTCACTATCTCACCCTTAGACCCTCTCACTATCTCACCCTTAGACCCTCTCACTATCACCCACGCACTATCTCACCCTTAGACCCTCTCACTATCTCACCCTTAGACCCTATTACTATCTCACCCTTAGACCCTCTCACTATCTCACCCTAAGACCCTCTCACTATCAATCTCTCACTATCTCACCCTTAGACCCTCTCACTATCACCCTCGCACTATCTCACCCTTAGACCCTCTCACTATCTCACCCTTAGACCCTATTACTATCTCACCCTTAGACCCTCTCACTATCTCACCCTAAGACCCTCTCACTATCAATCTCTCACTATCTCACCCTTAGACCCTCTCACTATCACCCTCTCACTATCTCACTCTTAGACCCTCTCACTATCTCACCCTTAGACCCTCTCACTATCTCACCCTTAGACCCTCTCACTATCTCACCCTTAGACCCTCTCACCATCTCACCCTTAGACCCTCTCACTATCTCACCCTTAGACCCTCTCACTATCTCACCCTTAGACCCTCTCACTATCTCACCCTTAGACCCTCTAACTATTTCACCCTTAGACCCTCTCACAATCTCACCCTTAGACCCTCTCACTATCTCACCCTTAGACCCTCTCACTATCTCACCCTTAGAGCCTCTCACTATCTCACCTTTAGACCCTCTCACTATCTCACCCTTAGACCCTCTCACTATCTCACCCTTAGACCCTCTCACTATCTCACCCTCAGACCCTCTCACTATCTCACCCTTAGACCCTCTCACTATCTCACCCTTAGACCCTCACACTATCTCACCCTTAGACCCTCTCACTATCACCCTCTCACTATCTCACCCTTAGACCGTCTCACTATCTCACCCTTAGACCCTCTCACTATCTCACCCTTAGACCTTCTCACTATCTCACCCTTAGACCCTCTCACTATCTCACCGTTAGACCCTCTCACTATCACCCTCTTCCTATCTCACCCTTAGACCCCTCACTATCCCACCCTTATACCCTCTCACTATCTCACCCTTAGACCCTCTCACTATCTCACCCTTAGACCCTCTCACTATCTCACCCTTAGACCCTCTCACTATCTCACCCTTAGACCCTCTCACTATCTCACCCTTAGACCTTCTCACTATCTCACCCTTAAACCCTCTCGCTATCTCACCCTTAGACCCTCTCACTATCTCACCCTTAGACCCTCTCACCATCTCACCCTTAGACCCTCACACTATCTCACCCTTAGACCCTCTCACTATCTCACCCTTAGACCCTCTCACTATCTCACCCTTAGACCCTCTCACTATCTCACCCTTAGACCCTCTTACTATCTCACCCTTAGACCCTCTCACTATCTCACCCTTAGACCCTCTCACTATCTCACCCTTAGACTCTCTCACTATCTCACCCTTAGACCCTCTCACTATCACCCTCTAACTATCTCACCCTTAGACCCTCTCACTATCTCACCCTTAGACCCTCTCACTATCTCACCCTTAGACCCTCTCACCATCACCCTCTCACTATCTCACCCTTAGACCCTCTCACTATCTCACCCTTAGACCCTCTCACTATCTCACCCTTAGACCCTCTCACTATCTTACCCTTAGACCCTCTCACTAGCTCACCCTTAGACACTCTCACTATCTCACCCTTAGACCGTATCACTATCTCACCCTTAGACCCTCTCACTATCTCACCCTTAGACCCTCTCACTATCTCACCCTTAGACCCTCTCACCATCTCACCCTTAGACCCTCTCATTATCTGACCCTTAGACCCTCTCACTATCTCACCCTTAGACCCTCTCACTATCTCACCCTTAGACCCTCTCACTATCTCACCATTAGACCCTGTCACTATCTCACCCTTAGACCCTCTCACTATCTCACACTTAGACCCTCTCACTATCTCACCCTTAGACCCTCTCACTATCTCACCCTAAGACTCTCTCACTATCTCACCCTTAGACCCCCTCACTATCACCCTCTCACTATCTCACCCTTAGACCCTCTCACTATCTCACCCTTAAACCCTCTCACTATCTCACCCTTAGACCCTCTCACTATCTCACCCTTAGACCCTCTCACCATCTCACCCTTAGACCGTCTCACTATCTCACCCTTAGACCCTCTCACTATCTCACCCTTAGACCCTCTCACTATCTCACCCTTAGACCCTCTCACTATCTCACCCTTAGACCCTCTCACTATCTCACCCTTAGACCCTCTCACTATCTCACCCTTAGACCCTCTCACCATCTCACCCTTAGACCCTCTCACTATCTGACCCTTAGACCCTCTCACTATCTCACCCTTAGACCCTCTCACTATCTCACCCTTAGACCCTCTCACTATCTCACCATTAGACCCTCTCACTATCTCACCCTTAGACCCTCTCACTATCTCACCCTTAGACCCTCTCACTATCTCACCCTTAGACCCTCTCACTATCTCACCCTAAGACACTCTCACTATCTCACCCTTAGACCCTCTCACTATCACCCTCTCACTATCTCACCCTTAGACCCTCTCACTATCTCACCCTTAAACCCTCTCACTATCTCACCCTTAGACCCTCTCACTATCTCACCCTTAGACCCTCTCACCATCTCACCCTTAGACCGTCTCACTATCTCACCCTTAGACCCTCTGACTATCTCACCCTTAGACCCTCTCACCATCTCACCCTTAGACCCTCTCACTATCTCACCCTTAGACCCTCTCACTATCTCACCCTTAGACCCTCTCACTATCACCCTTTCACTATCTCACCCTTAGACCCTCTCACTATCTCACTATCTCACCCTTAGACCCTCTCACTATCTCACCCTTAGACCCTCTCACTATCTCACCCTTAGAACCTCTCACTATCTCACCCTTAGACCCTCTCACTATCTCACCCTTAGACCCTCTCACTATCTCACCCTTAGACCCTCTCACTATCTCACCCTAAGACCCTCTCACTATCTCACCCTTAGACCCTCTCACTATCTCACCCTTAGACCCTCTCACTATCTCACCCTTAGACCCTCTCACTATCTCACCCTTAGACCCTCTCACAATCTCACCCTTAGACCCTCTCACTATCTCACCCTTAGACCTTCTCACTATCTCACCCTTAGACCCTCTCACTATCTCACCCTTAGACCCTCTCACTATCTCACCCTTAGACCCTCTCACTATCTCACCCTCAGACCCTCTCACTATCACCCTCTCACTATCTCACCCTTAGACCCTCTCACTATCTCACCCTTAGACCCTCTCACTATCTCACCCTTAGACCCTCTCATTATCTCACCCTTAGACCCTCTCACTATCTCACCCTTAGACCCTCTCACTATCTCACCCTTAGACCCTCTCACTATCTCACCCTTAGACCCTCTCACTATCTCACCCTTAGACCCTCACACTATCTCACCCTTAGACTCTCTCACTATCTCACCCTTAGACCCTCTCACTATCTCACCCTTAGACCCTCTCACTATCTCACACTTAGACCCTATCACTATCTCACCCTTAGACTCTCTCACTATCTCACCCTTCGACCCTCTCACTATCTCACTCTTAGACCCTCCCACTATCTCACCCTTAGACCCTCTCACAATCTCACATTTAGAGCCTCGCACTATCTCACCCTTAGACCGTCTCAATATCTCACCCTTGGACCCTCTCACTATCTCACCCTTAGACCCTCTCACTATCTCACCCTTAGACCCTCTCACTATCTCACCCTTAGACCCTCTCACTATCTCACCCTTAGACCCTCTCACTATCTCACCCTTAGACCCTCTCACTATCTCACCCTTAGACCCTCTCACTATCACCCTCTCACTATCTCACCCTTAGGCCCTCTCACTATCTCACCCTTAGACCCTCTCACTATCTCACCCTTAGACCCTCTCACTATCTCACCCTTAGACCCTCTCACTATCTCACCCTAAGACTCTCTCACTATCTCACCCTTAGACCCTCTCACTATCACCCTCTCACTATCTCACCCTTAGACCCTTAGACACTCTCACTATCTCACCCTTAGACCCTCTCACTATCTCACCCTTAGACCCTCTCACTATCTCACCCTTAGACCCTCTCACTATCTCACCCTTAGACCCTCTCACCATCTCACCCTTAGACCCTCTCACTATCTGACCCTTAGACCCTCTCACTATCTCACCCTTAGACCCTCTCACTATCTCACCCTTAGACCCTCTCACTATCTCACCATTAGACCCTCTCACTATCTCACCCTTAGACCCTCTCACTATCTCACCCTTAGACCCTCTCACTATCTCACCCTTAGACCCTCTCACTATCTCACCCTAAGACTCACCCTAAGACCCTCTCACTATCTCACCCTTAGACCCTCTCACTATCTCACCCTTAGACCCTCTCACTATCTCACCCTTAGACCCTCTCACTATCTCACCCTTAGACCCTCTCACAATCTCACCCTTAGACCCTCTCACTATCTGACCCTTAGACCCTCTCACTATCTCACCCTTTGACCCTCTCAATATCTCACCCTTAGACCCTCTCACTATCTCACCATTAGACCCTCTCACTATCTCACCCTTAGACCCTCTCACTATCTCACCCTTAGACCCTCTCACTATCTCACCCTTAGACCCTCTCACTATCTCACCCTAAGACTCTCTCACTATCTCACCCTTAGACCCTCTCACTATCACCCTCTCACTATCTCACCCTTAGACCCTCTCACTATCTCACCCTTAAACCTTCTCACTATCTCACCCTTAGACCCTCTCACTATCTCACCCTTAGACCCTCTCACCATCTCACCCTTAGACCGTCTCACTATCTCACCCTTAGACCCTCTCACTATCTCACCCTTAGACCCTCTCACTATCTCACCCTTAGACCCTCTCACTATCTCACCCTTAGACCCTCTCACTATCACCCTCTCACTATCCTTAGACCCTCTCACTATCTCACCCTAAGACCCTCTCACTATCTCACCCTTAGACCCTCTCACTATCTCACCCTTAGACCCTCTCACTATCTCACCCTTAGACCCTCTCACTATCTCACCCTTAGACCCTCTCACAATCTCACCCTTAGACCCTCTCACTGTCTCACCCTTAGACCTTCTCACTATCTCACCCTTAGACCCTCTCACTATCTCACCCTTAGACCCTCTCACTATCTCACCCTTAGACCCTCTCACTATCTCACCCTCAGACCCTCTCACTATCACCCTCTCACTATCTCACCCTTAGACCCTCTCACTATCTCACCCTTAGACCCTCTCGCTATCTCACCCTTAGACCCTCTCATTATCTCACCCTTAGACCCTCTCACTATCTCACCCTTAGACCCTCTCACTATCTCACCCTTAGACCCTCTCACTATCTCACCCTTAGACCCTCTAACTATCTCACCCTTAGACCCTCACACTATCTCACCCTTAGACTCTCTCACTATCTCACCCTAAGACCCTCTCACTATCTCACCCTTAGACCCTCTCACTATCTCACACTTAGACCCTATCACTATCTCACCCTTAGACTCTCTCACTATCTCACCCTTAGACCCTCTCACTATCTCACTCTTAGACCCTCCCACTATCTCACCCTTAGACCCTCTCACAATCTCACCCTTAGAGCCTCGCACTATCTCACCCTTAGACCGTCTCAATATCTCACCCTTGGACCCTCTCACTATCTCACCCTTAGACCCTCTCACTATCTCACCCTTAGACCCTCTCACTATCTCACCCTTAGACCCTCTCACTATCTCACCCTTAGACCCTCTCACTATCTCACCCTTAGACCCTCTCACTATCACCCTCTCACTATCTCACCCTTAGACCCTCTCACTATCACCCTCTCACTATCTCACCCTTAGACCCTCTCACTATCACCCTCTCACTATCTCACCCTTAGACCCTCTCACTATCTCACCCTTAGACCCTCTCACTATCTCACCCTTAGACCCTCTCACTATCTCACCCATAGACCCTCTCACTATCTCACCCTTAGACCCTCTCACTATCACCCTCTCACTATCTCACCCTTAGGCCCTCTCACTATCTCACCCTTAGACCCTCTCACTATCTAACCCTTAGACCCTCTCACTATCACCCTCTCACTATCTCACCCTTAGACCCTCTCACTATCACCCTCTCACTATCTCACCCTTAGACCCTCTCACTATCTCACCCTTAGACCCTCTCACTATCTCACCCTTAGACCCTCTCACTATCTCACCCTTAGACCCTCTCACTATCTCACCCTTACACCCTCTCACTATCTCACCCTTAGACCCTCTCACTATCTCACCCTTAGACCCTCTCAATATCTCACCCTTAGACCCTCTCACTATCTCACCCTTAGACCCTCTCACTAACACCCTCGCACTGTCTCACCCTTAGACCCTCTCACTATCTCACCCTTAGACCCTCTCACTATCACCCTCTCACTATCTCACCCTTAGCCCCTCTCACTATCACCCTCTCACTATCTCACCCTTAGACCCTCTCACTATCTCACCCTTAGACCCTCTCACTATCTCACCCTTAGACCCTCTCACTATCTCACCCTTAGACCCTCTCACCATCTCACCCTTACACCCTCTCACTATCTCACCCTTAGACCCTCTCACTATCTCACCCTTAGACCCTCTCACAATCTCACCCTTAGACCCTCTCACTCTCTCACCCTTAGACCTTCTCACTATCTCACCCTTAGACCCTCTCACTATCACCCTCTCACTATCTCACCCTTAGACCCTCTCACTATCTCACCCTTAGACCCTCTCACCATCTCACCCTTACACCCTCTCACTATCTCCATCTAGACCCTCTCACTATCTCACCCTTAGACCCTCTCAATATCTCACCCTTAGACCCTCTCACTATCTCACCCTTAGACCCTCTCACTAACACCCTCGCACTGTCTCACCCTTAGACCTTCTCACTATCTCACCCTTAGACCCTCTCACTATCACCCTCTCACTATCTCACCCTTAGACCCTCTCACTATCACCCTCTCACTATCTCACCCTTAGACCCTCTCACTATCTCACCCTTAGACCCTCTCACTATCTAACCCTTAGACCCTCTCACTATCACCCTCTCACTATCTCACCCTTAGACCCTCTCACTATCTCCCTCTCACTATCTCACCCTTAGACCCTCTCACTATCTCACCCTTAGACCCTCTCACTATCTCACCCTTAGACCCTCTCACTATCTCACCCTTAGACCCTCTCACCATCTCACCCTTACACCCTCTCACTATCTCACCCTTAGACCCTCTCACTATCTCACCCTTAGACCCTCTCAATATCTCACCCTTAGACCCTCTCACTATCTCACCCTTAGACCCTCTCACTAACACCCTCGCACTGTCTCACCCTTAGACCCTCTCACTATCTCACCCTTAGACCCTCTCACTATCACCCTCTCACTATCTCACCCTCAGACCCTCTCACTATCACCCTCTCACTATCTCACCCTTAGACCCTCTCACTATCTCACCCTTAGACCCTCTCACTATCTCATCCTTAGACCCTCTCACTATCTCACCCTTAGACCCTCTCACCATCTCACCCTTACACCCTCTCACTATCTCACACTTAGACCCTCTCACTATCTCACCCTTAGACCCTCTCACCATCACCCTCTCACTATCTCACCCTTAGACCCTCTCACTATCTCACCCTTAGACCCTCTCAGTATCTCACCCTTAGACCCTCTCACCATCTCACCCTTAGACCCTCTCACTATCTCACCCTTAGACCCTCTCACTATCTCACCCTTAGACTCTCTCACAATCTCACCCTTAGACCCTCTCACTATCTCACCCTTAGACCCTCTCAGTATCTCACCCTTAGACCCTCTCACCATCTCACCCTTAGACCCTCTCACTATCTCACCCTTAGACCCTCTCACTATCTCACCCTTAGACTCTCTCACAATCTCACCCTTAGACCCTCTCACTATCACCCTCTCACTATCTCACCCTTAGACCCTCTCACTATCACCCTCTCACTATCTCACCCTTAGACCCTCTCACCATCACCCTCTCACTATCTCACCCTTAGATACTCTCACTATCTCACCCTTAGACCCTCTCAGTATCTCACCCTTAGACCCTCTCAGTATCTCACCCTTAGACCCTCTCACCATCTCACCCTTAGACCCTCTCACTATCTCACCCTTAGACCCTCTCACTATCTCACCCTTAGACCCTCTCACTATCTCACCCTTAGACCCTCTCACTATCTCACCCTTAGACCCTCTCACCATCTCACCCTTAGACCCTCACACTATCTCACCCTTAGACCCTCTCACTATCTCACCCTTAGACCCTCTCACTATCTCACCCTTAGACCCTCTCACTATCTTACCCTTAGACCCTCTCACTATCTCACCCTTAGACCCTCTCACTATCACCCTCTCACCATCTCACCCTTAGATCCTCTCACTATCTCACCCTTAGACCCTCTCACTATCTCACCCTGAGACCCTCTCACCATCTCACCCTTAGACCCTCCCACTATCTCACCCTTAGACCCTCTCACTATCTCACCCTTAGACCCTCTCACTATCTCACCCTTAGACCCTCTCACTATCTCACCCTTAGACCCCTCACTATCTCACCCTTAGACCCTCTCACTATCTCACCCTTAGACCTTCTCACCATCTCACCCTTAGACCCTCTCACTATCTCACCCTTAGACCCTTTCACTATCTCACCCTTAGACCCTCTCACTATCTCACCCTTAGACCCTCTCACTATCACCCTCTCACTATCTCACCCTTAGACCCTCTCGCTATCTCACCCTTAGACCCTCTCACTATCTCACCCTTAGACCCTCTCTTTATCTCACCCTTAGACCCTCTCACTATCTCACCCTTAGACCCTCTCACTATCTCACCCTTAGACCCACTCACTATCTCACCCTTAGACCCTCTCACTATCTCACCCTTAGACCCTCTCACTATCTCACCCTTGGACCCTCTCACTATCTCACCCTTAGACCCCTCTCACTATCTCACCCTTAGACCCTCTCACTATCACCCTCTCACCATCTCACCCTTAGACCCTCTCACTATCTCACCCTTAGACCCTCTCACTATCTCACCCTTAGACCCTCTCACTATCTCACCCTTAGACCCTCTCACTATCTCACCCTTAGTCCCTCTCACTATCTAACCCTTAGACCCTCTCACTATCTGACCCTTAGACCCTCTCACTATCTCACCCTTAGACCCTCTCACTATCTCACCCTTAGACCCTCTCACTATCTCACCCTTAGACCCTCTCACAATCTCACCCTTAGACCCTCTCACTATCTCACCCTTAGACCTTCTCACTATCTCACCCTTGGACCCTCTCACTATCTCACCCTTAGACCTTCTCACTATCTCACCCTTAGACCCTCTCACTATCTCACTCTTAGACCCTCTCACTATCTCACCCTTAGACCCTTTCACTATCACCCTCTCACTATCTCACCCTTAGACCCTCTCACTATCACCCTCTCACTATCTCACCCTTAGACCCTCTTACTATCTCACCCTTAGACCCTCTCACTATCTCACCCTTAGACCCTCTCACTATCTCACCCTTAGACCCTCTCACTATCTCACCCTTAGACCCTCTCAGTATCTCACCCTTAGACCCTCTCAATAACTCACCCTTAGACCCTCTCACTATCTCACCTTTAGACCCTCTCACTATCTCACCCTTAGACCCTCTCACTATCACCCTCTCACAATCTCACCCTTAGACCCTCTCACTATCTCACGCTTAGACCCTCTCACAATCTCACCCTTAGAACCTCTCACTATCTCACCCTCAGACCCTCTCAAAATCTCACCCTTAGACCCTCTCACAATCTCACCCTTAGACCCTCTCACTATCTCACCCTTAGACCCTCTCACTATCTCACCCTTAGACCCTCTCACTATCACCCTCTCACTATCTCACCCTTAGACCCTCTCACTATCTCACCCTTAGACCCTCTCACTATCTCACCCTTAGACCGTCTCACTATCTCACCCTTAGACCCTATCACTATCTCACCCTTAGACCCTCTCACCGTCTCACCCTTAGACCCTCTCACTATCTCACCCTTAGACCCTCTCACTATCTACCCCTTAGACCCTATCTCTATCTCACACCTTAGACCCTCTCACTATCTCACCCTTAGACCCTCTCACTATCTCACCCTTAGACCCTCTCACTATCACCCTCTCACTAACTCACCCTTAGACCCTCTCACTATCACCCTCTTACTATCTCACACTTAGAACCTCTCACTATCTCACCCTTAGACCCTCTCACTGTCTCACCCTTAGACCCTCTCACTATCTCACCCTTAGACCCTCTCACCATCTCACCCTTAGACCCTCTCACTATCTCACCCTTAGACCCTCTCACTATTTCACCCTTAGATCCTCTCACTATCTCACCCTTAGACCCTCTCACTATCTCACCCGTAGACCCTCTCACTATCTCACCCTTAGACCCTCTCACTATCTCACCCTTAGACCCTCTCACTATCTCACCCTTAGACCCTCTAACTATCACCCTCTCACTATCTCACCCTTAGACCCTCTCACTATCTCACCCTTAGACCCTCTCACTATCTCACCCTCTCACTATCTCACCCTTAGACCCTCTCACTATCTCACCCTTAGACCCTCTCACTATCTCACCCTTAGATCCTCTAACTATCTCACGCTCTCACTATCTCACCCTTAGACCCTCTCACTATCTCACCCTTAGACCCTCTCACTATCTCACCCTTAGACCTTCTCACTATCTCACCCTTAGACCCTCTCACTATCTCACCCTTAGAACTTCTCACTATCTCACCCTTAGACCCTTTCACTATCTCACCCTTAGACCCTCTCACTATCTCACCCTTAGACCCTCTCACTATCTCACCCTTAGACCCTCTCACTATCTCACCCTTAGACCCTCTCACTATCTCACCCTTAGACCCTCTCACCATCTAACCCTTAGACCCTCTCACTATCTCACCCTTAGACCCTCTCACTATCTCACCCCTAGACCCTCTCACTATCTCACCCTTAGACCCTCTCACTATCTCACCCTGAGACCCTCTCACTATCTCACCCTTAGACACTCTCACTATCTCACCCTCAGACCCTCTCACTATCTCACCCTTAGACCCTCTCACCATCTCACCCTTAGACCCTCTCACTATCTCACCCTTAGACCCTCTCACTATCTCACCCTTAGACCCTCTCACTATCTCACCCTTAGACCCTCTCACTATCTCACCCTTAGACCCTCTAACTATCACCCTCTCACTATCTCACCCTTAGACCCTCTCACTATCTCACCCTTAGACCCTCTCACTATCTCACCCTTAGACCCTCTCACTATCTCACCCTTAGACCCTCTCACTATCTCACCCTTAGATCCTCTAACTATCTCACGCTCTCACTATCTCACCCTTAGACCCTCTCACTATCTCACCCTTAGACCCTCTCACTATCTCACCCTTAGAACTTCTCACTATCTCACCCTTAGACCCTCTCACTATCTCACCCTTAGAACTTCTCACCATCTCACCCTTAGACCCTTTCTACACTATCTCACCCTTAGACCCTCTCACTATCTCACCCTTAGATCCTCTCACTATCTCACCCTTAGACCCTCTCACTATCTCACCCTTAGACCCTCTCACTATCTCACCCTTAGACCCTCTCACCATCTAACCCTTAGACCCTCTCACTATCTCACCCTTAGACCCTCTCACTATCTCATCCTTAGACCCTCTCACTATCTCACCCTTAGACCCTCTCACTATCTCACCCTTAGACCCTCTCACTATCTCACCCTTAGACCCTCTCACTATCTCACCCTTAGACCGTCTCACTATCTCACCCTTAGACCCTCTCACTATCACCCTCTCACTATCTCACCCTTAGACCCTCTCACTATCTCACCCTTAGACCCTCTCACTATCTCACCCTTAGACCCTCTCACTATCTCACCCTTAGACCCTCTCACTATCTCACCCTTAGACCCTCTCACTATCTCACCCTTAGACCCTCTCACTATCTTACCCTTAGACCCTCTCACTATCTCACCCTTAGACCCTCTCAATATCTCACCCTTAGACCCTCTCACTATCTCACCCTTAGACCCTGTCACTATCTCACCCTAAGACCCTCTCACCATCACCCTCTCACTATCTCACCCTTAGACCCTCTCACTATCTCACCCTTAGAACCTCTCACTATCTCACCCTTAGACCCTCTCACTATCTCACCCTTAGACCCTCTCACCATCTCACCCTTAGACCTTCTCACTATCTCACCCTTAGACTCTCTCACTATCTCACCCTTAGACCCTCTCACTATCTCACCCTTAGACCCTCTCACTATCTAACCCTTAGACCCTCTCACTATCTGACCCTTAGACCCTCTCACTATCTCACCCTTAGACCCTCTCACTATCTCACCCTTAGACCCTCTCACTATCTCACCCTTAGACCCTCTCACTATCTCACCCTTAGACCCTCTCACAATCACAATCACACCCTAAGACTTTCTCACTATCTCACCCTTAGACCCTCTCACTATCTCTCCCTTAGACCCTCTCACTATCTCACCCTTAGACCCTCTCACTATCTCACCCTTAGACCCTCTCACTATCTCACCCTTAGACCCTCTCACTATCTCACCCTTAGACCCTCTCACTATCTCACCCTTAGACCCTCTCACTATCTTACCCTTAGACCCTCTCACTATCTCACCCTTAGACCCTTTCACTATCTCACCCTTAGACCCTCTCACCATCTCACCCTTAGACCTTCTCACTATCTCACCCTTAGAGCCTCTCACTATCTCACCCTTAGACCCTCTCACTATCTCACCCTTAGACCCTCTCACTATCTCACCCTAAGACTCTCTCACTATCTCACCCTTAGACCCTCTAACTATCTCACCCTTAGAACCTCTCACTATCTCACCCTTAGACCATCTCACTATCTCACCCTTAGACCCTCTCACTATCTCACCCTTAGACCCCCTCACTATCTCACCCTTAGACCCTCTCACTATCTCACCCTTAGACCCTCTCACTATCTCACCCTTAGACCCTCTCACTATCTCACCCTTAGACCCTCTCACTATCTCAATCTTAGACCCTCTCACTATCTCACCCTTAGACCCTCTCACTATCTCACCCTTAGACCCTATCACTATCTCACCCTTAGACCCTCTCACTCTCTCACCCTTAGACCCTCTCACTATCTCACCCTTAGACCCTCTCACTATCTCACCCTTAGACCTTCTCTCTATCTCACCCTTAGACCCTCTCACTATCTCACCCTTAGACCCTATCACTATCTCACCCTTAGACCCTCTCACTCTCTCACCCTTAGACCCTCTCACCATCTCACCCTTAGACCCTCTCACTATCTCACCCTTAGACCCTCTCACTATCTCACCCTTAGACCCTCTCACTATCTCACCCTTAGACCTTCTCACTATCTCACCCTTAGACCCTCTCACTATCTCACCCTTAGACCCTCTCACTATCTCACCCTTAGACCCTCTAACTATCTAACCGTTAGACCCTCTCACTATCTCACCCTTAGACCCTCTCACTATCTCACCCTTAGACCCTCTCACTATCTCACCCTTAGACCCTCTCACTATCTCACCCTTAGACTCTCTCACTATCTCACCCTTAGACCCTCTCACTATCTCACCCTTAGACCCTCTCACTATCTCACCCTTAGACCCTTTCACTATCTCACCCTTAGACCCTCTCACCATCTCACCCTTAGACCTTCTCACTATCTCACCCTTAGAGCCTCTCACTATCTCACCCTTAGACCCTCTCACTATCTCACCCTTAGACCCTCTCACTATCTCACCCTAAGACTCTCTCACTATCTCACCCTTAGACCCTTTAACTATCTCACCCTTAGACCCTCTCACTATCTCACCCTTAGACCATCTCACTATCTCACCCTTAGACCCTCTCACTATCTCACCCTTAGACCCCCTCACTATCTCACATTTAGACCCTCTCACTATCTCACCCTTAGACC